>VZTN01018465.1:42382-252384 GCA_013400515.1 Erpornis zantholeuca
AGGCGAGGCCAGGCGAGGAGGAGCGGCCCGGCCCGGCCACACAAGCCCAGCGCGGGGGTCGGGGAGGGGAACCCGCTCCCTGACCCCTTCCCTGCCACCCGCCCGGCCTTCCCCGCCGCGCCCGGCAGTGCGGGAGGGGAGGCGGCCGCGGGGAAAGGGAGGGAAGGGAAAGGAAGGGGAGGCCGCCCGGGCACGGCAGGCCCCGGGCCGCGGAGCTTTTCTAGGAAAGGCATTAAACTGCGCTGCCAACAGAGCTTATGTAAATGCAGGATGTAACATGGTGGTTTTGCCTCTCTCCTCGCAGCCCGTCGCGGTTGGCCATGGCACCTGGCACGGGGATCCGGCCCCGCGCGGGCGCCCCGCTACCGCCTCTGCCCTCTCCTTTTATTTAATGAAAATAATCCTCCGCAGCGGTAATGCAGTGTCCTACCTGGGTGCTGGCTCGTTTTTAGAACTGAAATGCTGTTTGCCATCTATATAGCCGCATTGTTTGTTTCTGAAAGCGAGCTTTGTTAATCAAAACCGCGTTCATCACCAGGCAGCCCTTTCCATCTTAAAAATGGTTTTGCAAGAGCATTTCACACTCTTGGGCGATGATCCAGCACTTTCATGTCCGGACATTGGCACCCGTGCAGAGTCCCAATGACCACAAACCCTGCACGGATCCTATGGCATAACATCTGATGTTATCCCAGCTCATTCCAGAGGCTCGCCACGTGCCCTAGCCCAGCTCTGGTGCTGCTCAAACAGGGCATCCACATCACCACTTTCAATTTCAGAACTTGATTTCACTGCAGCTGGCAGTGGGTAAAGAGACGGCCATCAATGTAGTGCTTCTTTTTTTTTCTTCTTTTTTTGGGGGGGGGATCGCACCTGGCATTGCCACAGAATTATGCTAGTCCTAAGGCAGCAGTTCTAGATTTTACTTTCCGTTCAACACCTGGGATGTACCGTAGGCAGATTTTGCCTACCTGAGCATCATTGCACAAGCAGATGGGGCCCATCAACTCCACAGAGCCTTGGATGAGTGTCTGGGTGTAGTATACCCTCACAGTACTCATTTTCTTCAGGGTCAAGCCCATGGATTTTTCCTTCCTTTATGAAGAAAAGGGTTTAAATATTTGCAGAAAGCAGATTTGTTTGGGTGTTTGTTTTTTTTTTTTTTTCTTTGCAAAATTATTTAATTCTGGGAAAACCCTGGCCCTTCAGACCACTTGCTTGAAGAGGCCACAGTTGCATAAAACCTAAATCTCTCTAGAAAGCCAGGAAGCATATTTATAATTGCAAATCACTTGGTGTCCAGCATTTATTTCTGTAATGATTTTGGTGGCCCAAGTGGGCAACTTTCTCTTTTCACTAATGGTGTGTAGGCTGTCTGCGTTAGATACGTAAAGAGGCAATAATACTGAAGAGCATATCCAATCCAATTCCAAAATCTGCTGAAAGTCAAGAAATTTAAGAGGGGCAGAAAAAGTGGCAAGGCATTCATTAACACGTTCTTGCATTATAACCTTAGATCTGTCCATGCTTCTACAGGAGTTTGACCTCTTGACACTCTGGTTTATTTCCCAGGTGAAAGAAGATAAGCAGTAATAGTGTATGAAGGAAGAGGAATGGGAATATGCACATAGCCTAAGGCAAGAGGAAAGGGAGCTCGACTGGGGGACAGCAGGGGCCTAAAGAACGATATGTGAGAAGTCCATGGAATGGGCATGAGAGGTGTGGCGTTCAGAAGCTTGTGTGAGAAACAGGGGAGGGACAATCCCTGAAGTGTGCATTGTTTGGCCCTCAGGAACTCCAAACAGTGTCTTCCCACCCATTTGCCAAGCAGCGACAACGTGCTGAGCTGAAGTCATCTGGCTGAAGGTCTCTGTGGTCTGGTGTTCTCCAAATGTTCAGTCGTGGCTCTGGGATGCCAGGCTCTCTTTTTTAACACAATGACGTGCTCAACTGGGTGATTTCCTGAGGAGAAGTTCTGCTCTGCAGGATCTACAAAGTTCATTCTGGCAGATTCATGCTTTAGTAGTTGTGCCCCATCCGTTTTGTTCTGGTTTCTCTTTTTTCACAAAGGCAAACACCCTGCAGGACTGCATGAAGGTCTCTCGCTCTCTGTGATGAGCTCTAGGCTTTGCAGTTCTCTTGCCCAAATGTGCAGCCGGACTCAGAGCTATGGGGGACACTTCCAGAGCATATGGGAAGGAGGTTCTCGCTTTCAGAGGTTTCCAAGAACGGATGTTGGGTAACACGGGGCAGTTGAGCAGGTTGTGGTTCACAGCAGATTGTTCCGTGAGCGAGCTGATCTCAGGGAGTTGGCTTCGCTTTCTGGGAGAGCCACTTCTAAACAATAACTGCTGTTACATTTCCCTTCCCAAAGCAGCGAGAAAGATGGGATAAAACCCTAACTTTCAGATGTAAACTGGAGCAGATCTGAGTTCTTGAGCTCATTCCTGTGTTTGAATAAAAGTGCGCTTCTGAATTTCTTCAGTGTCACAGATGCTCGTGGCCAGTGGCTCTGTCATCCCAACGACTGGAAAGTCTTCTCACACCCATATTTTTAAGACACATCCTTAAAATAGTTGAAATTACTTGTAACAGGGAGTGCTCGGCCTACCAAGCACATATAAGCAAATATTTGCAATAACTGGCCCAGTGTTTGCACAGCACTGAGCACACTGCCTGGACTCCATAAATAATAATACTTGGCACTTCCAGAGTGGTTTCCATTTTCAAAGCACTTTAGTCATAACCCTTGACACCTATACGGCCTTTTACATCTTTACAAGAATTAATTAATCCTCACAATGCCCTGTGAGGTAGGTATGCACTGCAATAATAACAATAACAACAATTAATAATTCATGCATTCTACTCAAAAATCACTTCAGGGATTAAAATGCATCTGTAATACTTGGGTTTTATTAACATTTTCCAGCAAATAATAAAACCCGTGGTATTGTGTTAAATCTATATAATATCCATCCATAAATCTTGTGTAGATCAGAGCGAGACTGAAGGCACAGCAAGGCATCAGCAGGAAGCGGATGGCTGGCTCCAGAAAAGTTCAAGCCCGGTCCACACACAACCCAGGTGCCGGAATGGAGCTCGCCACGCACGGTGGCGCGTAAATAAACACCAGCGAACCAGGAAGGTTCTCCCTTCATTTTTAGCTCTTGTTTATGCAGGGGCTCCCCCAGGCTGGGCGTGCGTGACCCCAATCCTGCACAAACACAGCACCAGGCCAGCGCTGGCGCTCGCTGGGTGAGAAAGGGCAGTGACTCAGCACCGCTCTGAGACACGGCGAGGCCAGGGAGGAGCCTGGACAGCACCAGGCAAACACTTCCCCGCAACACTTTCCCTCGTAAAAATTACCATAGTGCCTTTGATATGCAGGCGAGCCCCAGTTAAACCTGATATTTAAACCAGCGGGACTCAAACCCTGTTAGTTTAAACAGCAGAACCATCGGGCTCCCACGAGGGAGCTCCGGGCTCGGCAGGGCAGGGGAGGGAGCGGGCTCCCCACACGGACAGATCCCCCACAAAGATGCTTTTGTCGGTTTGCATCCCAAAGTGGATTAACGGGAACCACAAGGGCACTTTATTCCTCATGAGCAGGTACACCCACACCCTAGCAATTCCACCATGACTTCCCCGTGACTTCCCTATGACAGCAAGCTCTGGATCGGAAGCACTGAAGGCCTGGAGGCCTTCGTACTCCAAGAGTTTAATTTTTTTCCTTAATTTGAGGGAGATAGCAATATTAAAAAAAACAAAACAAAACAAAAAAAACAAAACACCACCAACCTGACAGCAAACCAAGACAAAAAAACCTCTAAATTATTTTTCTTTGTGTTGTGCATACTGAGAAAGGAAATGGAGGTTCATTGGTTTGAAGGCACTGGATTTATTCCTTTCGAGGCTGCTGACAGCGACTCTTTTCAGGAGAGGACATGCTGGAAAAGGGCTTCTTTCTGAGTACGAAGCATCTTCTACCCCACCTTAGCATAAATTCTTTGGTAATTCATCATTTATTGATCATATATGTAAAAAGTGCCCAACACTGCTGATCAACATACCAGTGCCACTAGTTCTGTCAGTTGCTTTAAAGCATACACACAGGGATAACCTTGTAGATCTCCATAAGGCAGGGAGGAGTCAATCCCAAAACAATCATCTTGTTGATACACTTACTAGGTCCATCTGAGAGGCTTGTGCTTCCCAGAATAAACAGCAAAAGCAGAGGAACAACGTGACCAGGTGAACAGTCCCTCATTCACAGGCTGCTGATGAACTGTGTGATCCAAAGCCATGAAGTGGTTCTTTCAGAAGTTTCGGGACACAAGTTATGCTGCTCAGAGCGTGTTCATCTCTAACTTGGTGTTCAGACACGTGAACTAGGCAGCACCTCCCTGGTGGCACAGAGCTTCTTTAGGACACGGCTGCTGGCCTTGGCCCTTCTGCAAAGGGGCAATTTCACGTTGGTATTTTCAAAATCTACCACAAGACCCCAAAAAATAGCACATCCCACCGATGACCAAGGTCGGGACTGCTGCAGAATGGGGATACTTACCAAGCAAAGTCTGGCCTCTGTTTTATTGCTGCCAACATCCCACTCAGAGGCCCATCATTCCCTGAAGGGTTTAAGTGGAACAGAGATGTGTGTGTGTGAATGTGTCACACCAAGGAGAGCTTCCAGATCAGTGCCAGAACTTATTTTTTAAAGGAAAAGTGATAGAAGCAAAGGATAGGAGATGCCCACTGCTTGAGCTCCTTCAAGCACCCTGCACCAGGTTTCTGCACCTTGGCTTCTCCTGGGGCACATTGTCCCTTATTTTTTTGGAGAAGAAAACTAATGGGTTTGTTGCTGCAGTCCCAGGGCCTCCCTGCCCATGGAGGGATGTCATTTAGAATGGCAGAGAATGGTCCCTGCCCATCTGAGCTCTCACTGTGGTTCCTGGCATAAGAGGGAGGACAAAATAAAAGCTGAAGATCATCCCTCGCTATCCAAAATCTGGCCCCTAGAGGATTGGTGGAGGTTTCACACAAGAAGAGGAGAAAAATGAGTGAACAACAAGGAAAGATGCTGATATAAGCCTAACTCTGGGAAGTGACACAGAATGACTTCAGTGGGTTTAGTTATTGCAGGTGCAGCACTGGAGTTGCTACAGGCATGGGAACAAATTCATGCTTTGGCTTTAATCATTTGCTAAGGATTGGGGTTTTTTTGTTGTTTTGGTGGGGTTTTTTGGTTTTTGGGCTTTTTTGCATATGTAAATATGCACATTTTTTAAGATGGAAAGAAAATGTTACTTCTCAGACAGAAACACTGAAGCAAGGCCCCTGTTAACTCCGAGGTTATGGCAAAGCTCCCTTCACAGTGGGCTTGTAACTCAGATGTTACAACCTACAGTGGCTGAACAAATCCGAACTTGTTTTATTTTAACACGGTTATGAAAAAGGGTGTGTCCCAGCTGCTCTTGCACACCTCTGAAGTTTCAAGCAAGACGTATCTGGCCCTCGTAGGAGATCAAACAGATTATCTCACAGGGCCAGGATGTGGTTGCAAAAAATTCAGTCTTGTAAGCGTCATAGTGATTCACAATGTAATCTACATTACTTGGCGTAAATACTGCAGAGTAAATAAAGGCACAAGTACAAAAGGTATAATATTTGTTATTTACCTTGATCTCTGTCACATACTATTTTAATATTTCCTGTCAGTCCAACAATCCAACCAACCTGAAGAGGATTTCTCTTTCTTGCCCATACTTAAACCCTGCTTTTCTTTCATTATAACAACATTGTTCTATTTTTTTATGTGAGGGGAGGACAGAGCCAGGACTGATTCTCTCCCTAATCAGAGTCCTGATGTGGCCTTCTGCAAGCTGTTTATTATCAGGGCATGAGCTTCTATCTATAAAAAGAGAGGACTAACATGGTTGCTAATGACAATTATATTATTGTTAACACATAATTATCTATCTCACAAGAAAATTGGGAGGGTAAATTAAGGTTTATGATGATATTATTTATGTGAGGGCTATACTTTATGTCTTGAGGACAGCAATGTTGAAAACCACTTTCTAATTAGGTTTTGCTAATGGTGGTGTCAAAAAGGTGTAGAAAAAAATATCAATAGGTACACTTGAAGGTCCCTGTTTTTATTTCTTAAATTATTTGCATCAGCTGCTTTCTTGTAGACAGATATGCTACATCCACTTATACCAGATGTTAAACATAGTTTTCTAGCATATTAAGCATAAAATGAATGACAAAGATGGCAGTGCCAAAGCACACCCTGCCGTGTGTTATTAGACAGCTTGCTCCAGTGATTAAAGCCCTTGAAGTCAATAGAGGTGTTGTAGTTGGGTTGTTTTTGTTTCCCCATCTCGCTGGGCATCAAGGATTCCATCCTGGGTATCCAGCCTTGTCTTTCACTGCACATCACTGATGTGCTTAACACTCAATTAAAGCACACCCAGGATTTATTCCACTCAATCCCTTAGCAAGAGGGCCACTGCAGGTACCCAGAGGGAACTGACAGCAGCACAAGTCCAGCCAGAAGGATGACTTCACTGGGGCCTGCCATATTTCCCCTTTTTATAGTCAATTATCTACATTTCCTTGAACACAGACTTCTTTCAGTTTTATTCTTGAGGACTTGTGATAAGGTATCAAACTTCCCCGAGCCAGCTGTAATCTTCACCCCCTCCCGACGACAGTAACTGTGAGTGGCTGCAGTAGATTAAGCAGCACATTCCCACAAAACATTTCCAATACGAGACCAAATTTTATGAGCTGTGCGAGCATCCTGTGTAACGTTCCTAGCAGGTACATAAAACACTTCAGGGTATGTACAGAAAGAGAGATCCGACTGGGTAGAGCAGTGCATTAGGAATAGCTGTCAATATTTCACAGTGCTCGATGCGTGCCACAACACGAGACCAAAACACATACACACACACACAAAGAAAAAAAAAAAAGGCAGAAAAAACCCCCCAAATCTCACAGTGGAAGAATGAACTGAGAATTATTTCCTCAGCTGAGCTAATATTTCCTACAACACGGCTTTCTGTGAGTCAGCCTTTTTGTGCCACTGAACTTAAAATAGCAAAAGTGAGATAACAGTAGGCTTGTTGGAAATAGAAATTTTCAAGGGATACAAGAAAACACACAGTAAAAAAACAACTTTTAGACCTAGAGAGTGGTGATGAGCATGGCAATGATCTGCTGGTAATAGACTACTGTAAGAATATATCAAATGCTCCTAAAAAAAGGTGACATTTATCTGAGATTGTAAAACATGGACAATCACAGGTATGTGGGAAGCCCACCACAGGGATTTCAGCCACTCCCCAATCCTCCTGCAGCACTGAGGGCAGAGAGCACAGCACCCTGACTCCTCTCTTTCTCTCTCTTTGATAAGCAGGAGTGTTTCATCCCAACCCAAACACCTCCTTTAATTTTGCTTATGCTGCTGAGAAGCCCTGGGCCAGCAGAGAGGAACCTCAGGCAAATTCCACACTGATTCCACATAGTTCAGGACATGACTCAGTAAATATACACAGAGGAGGAGGGAGAGTATCTCTAGAGGCAGAGTGAAGCTGGGGCTGGGCTAGCAGTTATGCAGGCTTGTTGGCCACATGTACATCAGTGGTCCTTCCGGGACTCTACCTGCCAGAAATGAGTTTAAAGCCCAGATGAAATGCATCTCCCACCAAATCCATCACCTTCCCTATTTGCTTACATGCTTACATGCAGTGCACCCACACAGGAGAGTTCCCACTGGGAGCAAAGATCATGCACCCACTGGTAATTCTGCACTGTGAACTAGAAGTGATTAACAGGCAGAAGGGGTGGAGCCCCACTGGTCCCACTGCGGTCTGTATGAAAATTAAGATGGTTGAAATATACCCCAAAAAAAAAAAAGAAAAAAAAGGCATCCCAGGTCTTGGCATAGTTGGGGTTGTCTCTTTCCTTACTGGCTTAATGAAGCCTCCTCTCCAAGTGCCCTGTCCACCTCGGATTTCATCTGCTTGCTCATGGTCCATATGGATAAGTTCCCTCCATTCCTCTGTATTTAGGTTTAATACGTAACATTTGCTAACTCAGCTGGCCATGGGACATTTTGCAAAGAAGTGGCCCCACACGGGCCCATGGCATTTGTCTTTTATTTTTCATGTCTTCCTATCAAACACTGGTCCTGTTCTGCAAGGCACCAGGCAGAGGCAGCTGTGCCAGATGTGTAATGTAAGCAAAGCAAGCTGAGGCACAGATACTGCCTGGATTTACACAGCAGGTTATTTTTAAAGCTGAGAGCAAAATCTCCAGGCTCACTCCATCCAGGCTGCGTCTCGGCACTGAGACCCAGAGTTTCCATGCAAGCACCTTCATCACTCAGGAATTTTTATTTTAAAAAGTCTCTGAGGACATAAAAAAACTTTTCATTTCCCACATCCTGTCATTAGGCAGCTGTGCTGCAAACAATGAATGATGACAAACCAAAGCAACAGTTTTAACTGAAGAAGGATTACACTTGGCATCGCTATTTGTTATGTGGCTTACTGGACAGCAAGACAAATGTGTGCTTCTGCTGCCCTTTCCTGCTGCCAGCTCCATCCCCTATTAATACATAGTGGCACGATTGGAGAAAACACCACAGCAGAAACAGCTGCAGGATGAGACCCCAAAAATCAAATGATGTCTGGGCCAGCAAGGGCTGGGGGTCTGCAGTCTTTGATAGGACCCTTGGTTCCTCTGGGCTGAATTCTCACCTCTGGCACTGACTCAGTGGCTATCTGATGCTTCAGGAGAAAGAAGAAACTTGGACAAGCCTTCTGGTCTGTGATGCCCTCATACACACACAGCGAGACAGCTGTCCTGACCAGAGGGGAGCATCTCACCACAGAATTTTAACCAAAATCCTGCTCCCTTGCATTGCATTACTCTCCCCCAAGTAAGGTGAAAACATAACCAACCCACGCCTGATTAATTATCAGACAGTACTTGCAGAGGTTTAAGTAATATCACACTTTGCTCGTGCATCCTCCAAAGCCTTGCTGGTAATGATGATACATGGCTGTTAGCAGACGTGCCATTTAGAAACTGGAGGTGCAGAAATATTCCCCGAGGAGGCTGCCAGCTTTACACAAATGGGTGTGGATGTATAATCACATTATTCTGCACCAACGTGGCACTTCTGAAACAAGAGGCTCAAATTGCTGCACCCAGGAGGGCACAGAGCTCCCCCCAAGCAGGAGGGACGGCAGCCCCCGTACAGTGAGTGTGAGCCCTTCTGAAGAGTCAGTCCAGCCTACAGAGTTGGTCAGGCCAGAGGCAGGACCCTGCTCATGCCAGCCCCTCCCCAAGCACAGTCCCAGGCATGCTGGCACCCAGGACCCCTCCCAGCGGTCACAGCCAGGGGGTAGGACAGGCCCTGCACATACAAAGCAACACTGAGCAACATCTGCTTGGAATCATTCTTGGGTGCTTGTGGGCCATCTCTCCGTGCAAACACAAGACCCATTCAGCCCAGGTCATATCCGCAGTCGATCAGCAGTCAATGGGATCATTCATGTCCCGAAAACCCTGCGTACACTCAAATTGTTCCTTTGGCAGTGGCTCGGAGTGGCACTGCTCTGCACTCCCAGCCCGTCACTGCAGCATTCACACTGCTCCACCTCCGTGAGGTCCGCAGCACTTGGGTAAACATAAACAAAGGCAACATTACGGCCTCATTTCGTGTCCAAGGCTGCAAATGGTATTTCTATTTACTATTGAGCATCTCTTTATTCATCGGATACATTAGAAAATCCATTAAAGGAGAAATTGGGGATCTAATGACCTGCACAGTCATTTGAACCCGGTGTTTCAGATACAAGCATCAAATATAGTTCAGTGCCTGCATCTCCTCTCGGCCGATGACTCACTGGAGGTGGGAGCAGCGTGATGAGACAGCCTTACTCACCCTCCACGCCGGGAACAGGCTGGCAGCACTCACAGTGTGGAGCCATCACAGCTGCCCGGCGGGCAGGAGAGGCCACGGGGCTGTGCCAGGGGTGGAGAGGGAGCAGGGCGAGAGCAGAGAGGGCAGACGGAGCAGAGAGGGCAGAGAGGGCAGAGAGAGCAGACAGGGCAGTATGGGCAGACAGCTGTCCACTCACAGTCGAACTGCTGGGAACTGGGGTGGCTGGGAAGGAAGGAAGGAATGGCGAGGATGGCTGTGGTACAGCTCTGTGTGTGTGTCTGTGTGTATAGAATGGAAATGTTTAGAAAACAGGAGTGAACTTCAGCACATCTGCCTCACAGCTCAGTCTGCCCAGCAGGTGCAGTGGGGACAGTGACTTACCTGTGGCTCTGCAGGGAGTCACCACACAAAGGCAGGATGACAACAGCACTTCGCTGTAGCCAGACCTGAGGTTTCAGCAGAAGCTCCCCTTGACCTCCTACAGCAGCTTTGAGCTGGCACATCACCAGCTCCTTCATGTTCTGCCATCACAGCACTACAGCAAGGGCAGCTTTTCTGATAGGACTTTCTATCAGAATCTCTTCTTAACAGATGACACCAGACAGGTTTCTCAATCTTAAATTTGCAGTGAGCTCCACAAATTGTTTGAGTGCCAGTGTTGTATATATAGATCTATACTTGAACTGTGTCTGTGCTGCTTCATTTCATTAAACAAGCTGAACAATTCAGCAGCTGGTTTTATGCCTCCAAGCACTCGGGTCATCTCTGATTTTTACTTGTCTCAGAGTTCATGTCTGCAATGAATGGCTTCTCTGGACAATGAGATAAAGTAAATGATAAAATCTTCCCCAGTGAAGTGGCTCTCACCAGCATGGACAGGGAACAGGCAGGGCTGGGACTCCGCTCACATTGCATCCCTCCCTTTGCCAGCATCTGAATCGGAGGAGAGCTGCACCATCCCCAAATCTCCACCCTTAGTTCAGTGTGACAGCAGAAGCCAAGCCACAATTTAGCTGTCCTGAACATTGCTACAGCCTTCATCCCCCTTCCAGCAGTACAACAGGGTCCTTTACTCCCTTGGCTGCACAGAAGTGGCATTTGCTTCCCCCACACTCCAGTGAGGAAGGTTTTGCAGCCTTGAACTGAACTGAACTGAAAAGATTTCGAGCACGAGCTCAGCTCAGCAGCTTAGAGCTTGTCACACATTGCATCCTCATCACTTTCAACGGGGTCTGGGATTGTTTTGCAAGTGACTAACGTGGAGCTGCAAAAGATTTAAAGCTTTCTAATAAATGCCATGTCCCCCCTTCACTGCACACAGACACAGACACACACACACACACTGCATTATTCTAATGCCTTGCTAAGCTTTCTAACTCCTTCTTACATCACACGACATAATCAGCCATTTGGCCCTGAGTCAGTGTTTCCATGAAGCAGAGTCAGTGTAAAAAGCTTTCAAGGCACTGGGATTGTTTTTGCTTCTGTAATGCTTTAAAAATGCTATATCTTGGGACTGAAGACTATTCAGTGAAAACACGGCATTTCTGGACTCCTTTCAGTTCTTGCATCAGAAATGCTGGCGCTGGGAACCAAATTGTTCCCATATTTGAGCTTGGTACCACTTTGTTTGTGAAGTTTGTAAAAACAAATGACTGTAGACTTGAATATATTAATCATGGGGAAACGGAAACAGCTCAAGAGGACTCTCTGCCCCCCTTTGTACTTTACACAAACAGCAGGTCTCTGCTTAGCAGTGGTCACATTTTGGGCCAGATGAAAGCAATTAGGATGGTTCACATGTGTGTTCAAGACTCCAGGCAGTATCAGGGCATGGCTGTGTTCTGACCAGCCCAGCACTGAAATGCCAGAGCCCATGGGTGACAGAATTCAGGGAGATTTGGATTAGATATTAGGAAAAAATTCCTCACAGAAAGGGTTGTCAGGCACTGGAGCAAGCCACCCAAGGAAGCTGTGAAGTCACCATCCCTAGAAGTTTTGAGAACACATGGATGTGGCTCTTGAGGACTTGCTTTAGTGGTGAACATAGAGGTGGTCCTGGGTTGATAGCTGGACTTCATGACCTTAGAGTTGTTTACTAACCTGAATGATTCTATGAATCCCTTTAAGGGTCTTTTGAGAACCCCTTTTGGGATCCCCTTCCAGCTGCTCCACAAGAATGTACTCCAGCTTCTTAGCAGACATGTCCCAGTAGCCTCTCCTTATCCCTAGTGACACTTAGGTGCCATCAAATGTTGTGTGGGGACAGGGGTGACGCACTACCCATGTCATTTGACCACTGATAAATGTATTTCTCATCTCTGCTTATTACACGTTATTACTCACCACTGCCCGGATTTATTTTGCTTTCCAAGGGGAGGAGTGGTAGAAACACGGTCAGAGCAGCAGCGAGGACAGCAACACTGGAGTATTTATGTCCATTCTTAGCCATCCCCTTGCTTTTTCTGTTTTTAGAAGCCAGAGTGCAGTTTCTGCACTGGTTGCAAAGACTACGTGACACTGGTTGTAATCGCTGACAGGTTTAAATGTCATCTGAGCAAAGGAGTAGTGAGGAAGGCTGTGGTTTGAATTCTAAGAGGGAGCACAAGCTGGTCAAATATTGCTGGTTTGGGGGGATGCTTAGGGAAGGACCAGAAGGTGTCTCTGCTCTGAAGTGATACATGTAGACAGCAGGAACAACGTTTTCTGGAAAAGTGGTGGATTTGTAATACAAATCTTTACAAACAGGTCTGCTGTCCTATGGAAAATAGTATTTTTTTTTTTCCCCTAACAAAAAATGCTTTCTTTTTCCTCATGGGGAGAGCTTCCAAGCTCAACCTCATCCCCACTGAGGCACCATGACAAAGAACATCTTAATTCCCATTTGAAAGGGCATCACTTGGTGACACAGGACGTGTGTCTTGGCCCACAAAACTACCCAGCAAGAAAATCTTCCAATCAGAACTTTGAGCTTTGAATTGAAAGTTTTGCCCTCAGATCTTCAAGTCTGAATTTTTCAATTAAAAAAATCCACGTTCTTTGGGCTTTTTGTTTGTTTGGTTGGTTTTTTTGTTGGTTTGTTTGTTTGTTTAGGTCCAGTAGAAAGGACAGTTAATAACTTCCCTTTTGCCTTGGGGTAGAGGTGAGCCATGTGTTGTCTCTAAAAACCAAATAATAGCTCCTGAGTTTATCTCAAAAAAACCTCTACATTTTTTTGGTGGTTATTATTAAACGACAAGTTTTATCTGCTCTTATCATCTCAGTACTAAGGGGGAAGTTGAAGAGTTTTCTAAGAACTTCTTAAACTGCCAGTGAAAACCAGCATTAGAGATAAACCACAGTATCTGAAAATCAGAAAATAGCTTCTCTCCAGCTGTGTTATCAAGCAGCAGCACAGCCCTGTGAAGTGCATTTATTGTGCAGCGACTGAAGAAAAAAATTTGGGGAAAACACTGGGAAGCACGAGGTGTATTTTTGGGCACTCATTGATGTGCACAGCCTTCATCTGAGAAAGGAAAAAAAAGCCCTTAATCCCTCAGATATATCAGGATCTCTCCAGATTATCAGAATTTAAAATTGGAAGAAATTGAAAAGTTGTATTTTATTTTATTTTTTTTTTTAGTTTTAAAGAAATATCTGCCAGAGTCTGCAGAAAAGCACTTGGCTGCTTCCAGGGGATGAGCAAGGACCAGCCTCTACTCAAGGCAGGTCAGCTCTGTGGCCATCGTGTGCAGCACAGCAACCCTGATAATGTTTCCCCTGAAAACTTCCACATATATAGAATCATAGAATCATTTAGGCTGGATAAGAGCTCTAAGAACATCAAGGGACCTTAAAGACCATCTCGTTTCAAACCCCTGCCACAGGCAGGGAAACCTTCTACCAGACCCCATTGCTCCAAGCCTCATCCAACCTGGTCTTGGACACTCCCAGGGATGGGGCAGCCACAGGTTCTCTGGGCAGCCTGTGCCAGGTCCTCCCCACCCTCCTCCTGAACTACTGAACACAGCCTTGGGAAGGATAAATATTGGCCCCAGTTCAGCTGTGATCAGGCACAGGGTGTGTGTGGAGACAAAGAAGCCACACGATCTCATGGACCTGTAGAAGCAGTTTCCAGCCCCAGCTGCCCAGAGAAAAACAAGCAGCAGATTTAAGAGCAGCCCGAGCCCAGGGTTACCCTGCATTTTGGAGGGAGGCTGAACTCAAGTGGTGAAGGAGCACCAACCTCATCACCAGTGGTGCAGGGGCAGGCACTGCTCTGAGCCATCCTTTCTCCTCCAGCAAGGGCAAACACAGCCAGATTTCAGTGGGGGGTCAAAGAAGGCTCAGTCTGAAGGCACAGCAAGATGTCACAGGTGTTACCTTCACAGAATCACACACTCATCAAGGTTGGAAGAGACCTTCAAGATCATTGAGTCCAACCATCAACCCAAACCACCACAATCACCCCTAAACCATGTACCCCAAATGCCACATCCAGAAACCTCTTGAACACTTTCAGAGACAGCAACTCCACCACCTCCCTGGGCAACTTATTTCAGTGTTTGGCTACTTTTTTAGTGAAAAAAATTGTTCTAATACTTGATCTGAATTACCTTCTCTGAGAAAATTTTTTTCTAATCCCCAGCCCAAGGTTTAGCCCAAGGGTAGAAGGTCTATGCAAGGACCATAGCAAGGATTTTTGGAAAACACTGGTGTGTATTTATTTCAGTGTAGTTAGTTTGGAACAACAGTAGGATAAATGGATCTAAGACCTAGTTTAGATGTTAAAGGAAATGTATCTGACACTGACTTCAATAGACTAATTCCAGATTTATATTACACTGAGCCTAGAGCCAGTGAATACACAGCACAGTGATAATTATAGAGAGCAATATAGAAAAACAAATCACCATATTAAGAGAAACAAATAGATTCTGGAAAAGTGCCATGTTTTTAAACTGGGCCACAGTGACTCGGGCTGGTCGGTGCCTATTAGATCATCCTCATGTCCAGGCATTTGGTTTCTATATCTTAATCATGTTGAGAAGCTCAGGCAGAAGAAAGAAAAAGCAATTATCTTTCCCTTAAGAGAATGGTTTGTTTAAATAATAATAATAATGATGAAAGAACCCTGGGCCAAATAAAAACCACAGCAAAATCAAGGGAAAGGCAGATTCGATCCGACAGGACTTTCTCAGGCTTCCAGAGAGCATTTCCTCCTGCCCTGCAAACCCCCCTCCCCCAGCCTCCCCAGTCCACACAAAGCAAGAAGTTAAAGGTAAACATCTGTTTCTGCTTGCTAACCTTTCTTTCTTTCCTTAGGAGGCTCTTACTGCTGACAAGGGCACTGCACATATTTCACTCCGAAAGATCAAGCGAGGATAAAGGGAGCGGTTTCCTGCTCCTAAAAGCCGCCCGTGCCAGCACGGTCATGCTGCTTAAGCATGGCCCTTCGTCATCGCCAGCATGAATGAAAAGCCGAGGCAGCCCTGGGACACAGAGAGACATCTCTTATAAATCAGGACAGCGAGCTGACCCCTGGCTCTGACATCGCCAAGCCACCACTTTTGACCTGTTTGTCATCACTTGGTCCTCTGGGCACAGTCTCTGCGAGCCACGGCATGGAAAAGGGGTGGGAGCAGCAGGAATTCCCCTGGGAAATGGTTCTTGCCCTGCCTGCAGCAGCACATCAGCTCCCCATCCCAGCCACGTCCCTCCCGCCCGCTGCAGCCCTGGGGCCCTAGTGCTGCCCCTCTGAGCTGCTCCGCAGGCCATGCATCACCCTGTTATGCAACGCCAAGTGGCATTTTATTTAGGCTGCTTCAGAGGAGCAGGAAGAAAAGTCACAGCGCAATGCTTTCCGAATGCCCTCAAGCCCTACTCTTTCCATCCCTATTTTTCATCTCCAGCAGTGGAGCACAGTAAGTGCCCCTCTCTCTGCCTGGGCAGACCCCAAGCCCACAGCCCGTTGCCCTCTCTCCCAAGCTGGGGCGCCTGCCCGCCGGCTCCAGCTGACCCGGCACACCCCTCGCCCTCTGAAACGTTGGAGAGATGAGATCATCCAGAGCAGCTCTAAGACAAACATCCTGACAGCTCTTGCTAACATTTTCCACAGGTTTCTCAGGCTCCATTAGCTCTTGCTAGATCCTATCGCACAGCAGATGCCATAATGAATGGCTTGTGTACTCTTGCACGCACAGGTTCTTGTAATCCCCCTGCTCCTCTCTAAACAGAGACAAAATCGCCATCCCAAGGCAGTAAACATGGTCAGTCAATCCATAGCTTGGCAATCACTTAGAACCTGTTTGTTTGACAAATTTCCCTCTGTTCTTCCCACCTATATGTATTACTTGAAAAAAATCCATGGCCACCTCCCTTGTAAGGGGTGAGGCATAAACAGAAGGGCATAAACCAATGGAGTAACTCAACTAAAAACCTTCATCTCAATAATTTGCCCACAAGGCTTGGGGACTGAGGAAAATAGACCCAAACTTTCTTGTCTGGATCTAAGCCTTACCTAGAGCCATGATGAGAGAGAAGTCATGGAAGTGAGAGAGGGGCTGCCCTACAGAGGCAGTGCTGAAAAACTCAAGCTGCAAGTGAGTCCTTCCATTCTCCCAGGTGAGGACCAGAACCTCTTCCTGCCCTGCAGCAGCATCCAAGCATGCCCCTGGTGCTAATAAAATGGTTATCCTGTGGGGATGTTAATGGGCATATCAGCAGCACCGAGAGAGTCATCATTGCTGGCACCGCGGTTTGGGCAGAATTGCTGATATTTACAGTGGAGTACCGTGGTGGTTTAAGCAGTATTTGGGTTTAGGAGCCATTACATTATTGTGAAATATGCACACTGTTGGTGGATGCTTAAAGCACAGCTACGCTGTGGCATAAACTCAGTATTAATTTTGGCTCCGCAGAGGAAATAGAAAATGGTGCCCTTGAAATCATTATGCTGAGCGAAATTCAGCAACAGGGGAAAGGACAGCCTGGAGGGAAATAAGGGAAAATTTACTTCAGGCAGCCAAAAAGACCTCGTGGGACTCACTCAGTCCAGGCTCAGGGATGTGGAGGATGTTGAGGGCAGCCTGGTAGGATGTGGGGGCTCCAGCATCAGAGCCCCACACTGTGTCTGTGCCTTCCTTAGCCCCAGCTGGTAAAAACCTGAGAGCCCCTGGGGATGATGTTCTGCCTGTGAAGTGTCATTTGCTCTAATTTTAGCCCTGTTTATGTAAGTGCTGTGTGACAGGAAGGTGCCACATTCCTGGAGGGGCTGTGCTGAGGACAAAGCCTGTACCCACACCCGTAGAGCAGGACCCATGTCTGCCAGGGCCTTCTGCCCCAAGCACTGGATCAGGCAGTACCTGAAAGGATGCTACCTGAGCCTTACAGGCTGTATCCTGACATTTATACATATATATATATTTAAAATCTGTAATATCTGTAATATATATAAAGAAACTGACTTCATCTGCCACCTCAAAACATCCCCCCTACTGACTCCACTTGTCCTGACCTCTCTGGTAAGAGCTTTGCAGAACCCAAATGACCAGCCCTGGTCTGTGGGCACAAGGGATTCAAAGTCTGTTTGAATGAGCATCAGAAATAAGTGGGGTTTATTGAACTGAGATAAATTCTTGGAACTCATCCACGTAGAAAGGAAATGCTCAAAATTCATCTGAGAGTTGACTCAGACCTGCCCTTTCAACCTCATATCCTGACATTACAACCTGTCTATAAAAAATAAAAAAAAAAAAAAAAAGAAAAAATTCTCTACTGGGGCTTCAACATATAGCAGAACTGAACCCAGAGAAAGAGGAAACAGAAAACTACAACCCTTGAAAAGCTCCATGGGAACCACTTCTGGTGTGTGCTCTCCTCTTGCTTAGGAGAGCAAAACCCTGCAGCTGGAGCTGAGGTGAGGACTCAGCTCTACCTGGCCCCCATGGGACCACAGATCACAGGCATTAGTTGGGAGCTGGCAGGGGAAGCAGCTGCTCCCACTCCCCCAAAGCCTGTGATGAGCTTCAGGGATGGCTCCAGCATGGCAGCATCCCTGCTCCCCCCAGCTCATCCCCTGTGGCTGTCGGGGTGCAGACGATGGAGCAGTGCCAGCCGGGACAGGGGCTCCCACACCTCGGGGGCAAGTCCCCACCAGCTTTGGGAGGAAAGCTGTGAGTAATCAGTGGATTTTCTTGTTCTCTCCCAGGATTTGCAGGAGCGGAGGTCTGGCTTGGTATGGCTCAGATTAGTTTTCATATATATATAAAATTCTGCTGGCAACACAGCTGCCCTTTATTTAATGCAGATTGTGCGCACTCCCTGAGTAGAGAAACCATTACCTCACCGACTGGATACGATTTCTCAGCTCCCTGCCTTCAATAAAAATTCTAACACCTGCAAACTTTTTAAACAAATTATGTATATTAGAGCAGAACCCCTTCCCCCCCATCCATGTTCTCCTGAACTTGCAGCCGTGTGTCTTGAAACCAAATCCTCTCCAAGACATCTGGTCTGTGTTGGTGTGGTTATTACAAGCTCCCCTGTGGTGCTGGTGGCACAGGGCCCACAGACCTGCTCCACAAAGGCCACTGTGTAGCCAGGGTTCCCTCTGCCATGCTGGGAATCCAATGGATCACTTTCAAGAGTGCCTTAAAAATAAAAATTAGAATACAAAAATTTCTGTTTCTAAATGCAAAATTAAAGGATGGACGGCAAAGGGTGAATGCTCAGCTTGCTTCTGCAGGTGTGGATAGTGATGTTAGAGGATGAAACACCTCACAGAAGCTTTTATCATAGATCTGTGCAGAGGGATACCAGGAAAAGTATCCTGGTCTGGGCTGCAGAAACCAATGGGTATGGGAGAACAGCGGTCTCCAGCTTACATTCCTCTGAAAAGCTGCTTTGCCTCCTCATCCCAGCAATAAAAGGTGTATCCTTGAGCTCTTGAACAGCTGCTAACTAGGAGCCAGGCACATTTCCACCAGACCCAGCACCCAGAAGTGCTTAATTCAGGTGTGTGCAAACAGATTTGCTAGAACAGGGCCCAAGAAAAGGCTCATTCATCTAAAGAAATCCAAACTTGTTTTATTTTCCCCCAGATCTTTGGAGCATAATTCCCTTCCCAACAGTAACCCAAAAGAATGGGAAAAGAGCTGTAAACCCCCACAGCTCCCCACATCCTTGTGCAGCAGGAAAGCCCACGTGGAAGCCTCACGAACAACCTTTGTTCTGGTGACATTTCCAGCCCAGTCACTAGGTCAGAGAGAGCACGGACAAGTTTAATTAAACATCCAGACTGTCTGGTGTTGCTTTATTATCACCTGAGCCTTCCCACTGCTTCTCGAGTGAGACCTGAGGCACAGAATCCTGACAACGAATTAACAAGTTTATTTTGGTTGATTGACCCAGACTTTGGAGCCATAGGAGAAAGAACAAGGGCTTGAAGTTCAGCAGAGCTCGGTGCCAAGTATCACTCCTCGGTGACAGCCCAGAGCTCAGCAGGAGCAGTTTGACTTTCCCTACTCAACGTCCTGTCACCAGCAGCCTCTGCAAACCATGCAAATGCTGCAATTAGTATCAGAGATAAACCAGATCCATTAGTAGATGGAAGGGGAACTCAATCTGTTTTACAAATGGAAATGAAGTAGCAGCCTCAATTATAGGATTTTTAAAAACATGCAATTTAGCAAAATGTTGATTTCCTTTTCGTTTACTTCGTTCTTTGTCTTTCAGATACTTCAGCTCAAGTAGCAGGCAGTATATTAACCAACCAGATTTTGGCAATGTATTTAATAATCAAGCTCAAATAAGTGCTCTTAGGAAATAATTTTATTTACAGTTCAGCTGGGGAAGAATATTAAAGCTTGAGGATTTGGCTAAAATTATTATCCTGCAGTAACATATTTTGAAGGCACTTGGGCTGGGGATGACTAGTACTAGTGAGTCAGAGCACAGCATTTGACCTTTCCGAAAATCCGTCATCTATTTGGGACACAGGGCAAGTTTTGTCCTCCAGCTTCCCCCAGCCAGAGTGGGCAGTCACCACCACAACAGCTTTAGTACCTCCCTCCCCTCTGCTGCACCCTGAGCCCAGCAGGGAAGTTCTGGGGTTCCTGGCAAGTGGCTGAATCACTCCTCATCCACCAGATTCCCTCCTCCATACGGTTGGTTTATGCAGAGATATGTTTCACCACATATTCTGCAGCAAGGCTGGAGTTTGGGAACACTACATCAAGATATTTCAGCATGTATATGCCTGTATAACAACTTTGTTTTTTAATTGGTCCAGCCCACGTTACTGTTTAAATAATTGAAGGTGCTCAGCATTAAACATATTTTGCCATGCTTTCCCCATGGCACCTTTCCCACTCCAAACTGTTTGGAAGCTGAACAGAGACTATGCATTAACTAATTAAATTTCTCAAAACAAAGGTTAATTAGTGTGTTTATTTTGGATTATGTATGTATTGAATTATTAAACACTATATGGTACCATAAAAAAAAAAAAAAAGGAAGAAAGAAAGATAGGAAAAGGGCAGGCTGAAAGGAGGAAACATTCCTAAGCCCAAGGAATAGCTTCTCTGGCTGCCTTGCAGCTACATTAACCATTTGTTCTCAACTCCACCATGTGCTTAAAAAATGCATGGTCTTTCTTTAAGGCTAAAAGCAAAAGCCCTCCCAATCCAGAAGGAAGGTCCAGTAGCCCTGAACTGTGACTGTGTCAGATTCATGTCATTTTAGGACAACGCAGAGGGAGCTGCAGAGATCCCACATTTGGCTCAGGATAACGTTGTGCTGGACACCTCACCCAGCACACATGCTCCTCCTACAGCCCTGACACAGCAGCCACCGAGGACCAGAGGTTCCTCCCAGGGCCCCTCGGACAGCAGCATTTCTCCTCTCCCTCCAATCCACCCCCTTTCCTTTTTGGTCCCAAGGTGGAAAGTTTGCAACATGCAGCCCATCTTCCAGATCCTGAATTATACAATTATCCGTCTGCAGGCCAAGGTGATGGCTGGAGTCCAAGAGCCAGACCACACTAAAAGAACCAAACTGGTGAAGATTCACCCAGATTCCAGTTTTCACCCATACACTGGCACTACAGCTGCAGCATCAATCTCAAAGGATGTATGGATAAACCACTGGCAACACATGAGGTAGGAAGATACAGATACCCATCACGTTGTAATTACCTGGCAGTGTGCAAATACACCTAGTGCCCTAAGAGGAGGGCACTTGGGGCACTATTTCCAAAGCACAAAGGAATCTAAGAAGCTTGCTTGCCTTCTCAAAGATTATTATGTAAAGTAACACTTCATATGTGCCTGGCCTACAGCTATGGGAACGGTGTCAGGTTTATCTACGTGAGCATTTCCAGCATGCCTATCATGGTGGGTTTGTGATTCATTCTGTCTGAAGAGTCTTATGACAGCTGATATGAGAACCCTTCTTCATCACCAGAATAAGGCTCTGCACTTCAGCTTTCAACTCATCTTCTGTACAAACAGGAGTCCTGAGTCAGTTACAAAATTAATTCCTTCTTTCAAAGCACCCTCCATTGCTGCAGTGAGCACTAACCTGTGCTGTAGCTGAAACAGCAAACAAAAAGTGGACTCACAAGCATCTCTCAGACAAGAGATGATCCCTGACTTGTGTTTATCCAGAAGCCAGCAAACACCTATGAAAGTGTCTTCCCTGTTTCCCCATGTAAATATAACAAAAAGTTCAATATAATGCTGGACATGCAGCGTCCCAGGAGTCTCTGCCAGATGACCTCTGCAGGAACTTGGGGCTGAAAAGGAGAGTTCATTGAGGATGGGTGTCAGAAGCAAAAATGGGTCAGTTCCTGCTTTATCACTTTGTGATTGCTGGAGCACTATCAGGAGGTGCAATCAGAGCTGCAGCTGACACCTTCAGAGGAGCCATAAGTGGCTTCAGCTGCTTGTTCTCATCCTGATGTCCTATTCCTATCCTTCGAGGTCAGAATTCCTCCTCAGTCCTGAATCTCTGCTAGATTGCCAGTTATTTGTCACCAGACTTTTTTTCAGATTCATTACCTGAGCAGGGGGCCAGAGTGGATAAACTCATTTTACAGACATTGCTTATGAAGGAGTGCAAATAAAATTGTCTCTCTGAGGGGTTTTTCCCCTCTGCTTAGTATTTTCAAATGCATTTTTATCAAGGAAATATTCTTTCTGCAGATCTAAGAAGGCAAACCTAATTAAAGTCACTTTATTGAGGGACCTGATACCAACGCTTGCTTTAAAGACAGAACTCCTTTCTTTTTAAATTCAAATATTTTCATTCTGCTGTAGAAGTGAAAACATACCTTTGAATGACAGATATCTCAGAAATCTGCTTTCATTCCCCATTCCTCCTTCCCTGACGATCTTAGGTTTCACATTCACACCCTTTGGGAAAATTGCCTGGGAAACTTTTCTGATGATACGCTGAAGGTCATCTACAGTAAATGTGGTACAAAGTGAACCCAGATCTCAGGCTTTGCAAATGTTCATTATGTAAATTACAGGAGCTGTGAAGATGGAGATGAGGCGTACAGATGCTGTTATGCACGAAAAAGCAGAGGGGAAACTTCAGACTTCCCTTCACTACAGAGGCGGTTGCTGTCTGCAGGCACTCTCCTTCCTCCCCGTGGTATTTCCAGCATGAAAAAGCCTCAGATTCTCCATGGCTGTTAGCTCAGAAATGACTGGCTCCATGCTCCTCCATGTAGGTCAAGGACTGGGATAGATCTTGTAAGTTCACCACACATCTGGGGAGAATCACGGGCCAAATGCACCTGCAACCCTTACAGGAGGAAATGGGGAGGGTGCCCGTGCAGGGCATTGGTGAATTCCCATCCACAACCCGAATTTCTGGGATTAGTCTTGTGTCTGCCTCAACCAGGGGGAGAAATGTATCTGTGTTGTGAACTGCAGTGCAGAGACAATCAAGTGGAGGAGATAAAGATTCAGCCCTTGATTTCATGCATCCTAAGGCACATTACTTGGAGGCCAGATTTTGAAAGATGTTAGCGATCAAAGGATGAAGAAAGATAACCAGCTTCATTTTCAGCTCTATTCCTGGGCATGTGTTTCCTGCACATTTCAATAAAAAATAAGCATCTTTGTGCTTTTAAAAAAATAATTCTAAATGCCTTTGGGTAGGTGGTTTCATCATGAGGAGCCAACACACATTTAAATGGCAGATCTTAAATTGCACATTGTTTCAGTTTCCTACCAGAAGAGTGTAAATCCCCCTGCCTTTGATTTTTCCCAGGTTTCACTCAGGTTTGAAGCACAATTCTCCTCTAAACAATAAATACCATTAAAGACACTTCAGGCATGATTTCAAGCAGCGATGAGTGCTCAGCCAGTAATGGGAGCTACTGGTGTTCAGCTCTGTTGAAACTCAGCTGCTGCATCTCATGTTCAGTTCCTCAAAAATTAAGAAATCAAAAACTCAAGAATGCTTTTGGTAACTTTTCCCTAAAAGCTCACGAGGGAAGCTGGGATGCAGACCTACTGATGATGAGGTGGAAGGACAATGCCCAGCCAGGTGCGCTCCTGTCAAGGGACTGGCACTACCTGGGGCAGATGGAGTGGGAGATAAGGGCTGAGCCTTTCCCCATCAAGCTCACCATAGATCTGCTCTAATCAGCAGCAAAAAAAGGCAAGAAAAAAAAGGAGAGGAGCAGTAAGACAACACTGGAAGGGAAATTCCAACTCCCTGACCTTGGGACAACCTCACCCTGCACGTTAACAGAGCAACAAACGGGGAAAATGATGAAATTGCCTCAAAAAAAAAAAAAAAAAAAAAAAAACGAAAAANAAAAAGGGAAAAAAAAAAAAAATACCAAAAAAAAAAAAAAAAAAAAAAAAAAACGAAAAATAAGATTTGTTGAGTCATCCAACAGTGTTCGAATCAAGATATTTTCTTAGCAACTGTGCTAAAAGAGTAAATGTAACACATTTTGGTTTGGCTTTTCCTTCAGCAGCAAGATTGATTTGCATTCACAAATGGGGATCTGGTTTACAACAAGGTTCTCCAGCCCTCTCCTTTCTTTCATTGTTTCCATCATGTATCTTGGATAGAAAATGCACTTTGGTGAAAATATCCATACCAGACAACCCTGGGGCAGACCATGCCCCACCGTGCACATCTGTGCTTGGAGAGCTTTTTGTCTGAAAGGCCATTTTGAGAAGCAGCAAGGTTTTGTCCTTGACCCCGTGCTGGGGAGCCTCACTCCCCAAGAGGAGGAACTTGTCCTCCACCAGCCCCAGGTTTCGCAACACACTTAGGAAACATCTTGCACTGGCCTTGATTTATGCAGAAATGTTGGCTAATCTCTTTTATGTAATCACCGATAGCTGCTCCTAAAGGCTAAGTCCCCAAAATGGAAGGAATGAATTAAAGGAGACAGATGTGGTTTGGCCAGCTCCGTGTTCTGATTACAGCCGCAGAAATGACCTCGTTAGTTCGTGCCGATTTAAGCAGGAGTTCAACCACACTGCACATCCACCCCAGCAGCAACATTCAGGCTTTCTGCTGTGCAGCCCAGTTTCACAGTCTGATCCCACTCACACCAAAGCCACTGGAATCCCTCCAGGTTTATTCTGCTGAAATGCGATCAAAGTCTGGTCAAAAGTCGCCTGAGTTTTTCTTTACCCCAGATCCGCTTGCCTGGCACCGCTGCAGGCATTGGGAGCTAAAGGAATGCCATTCCCCCACAGAGCTGCCTGCCTTTGGTCACCCAGAAAGACTCAGGAATGGCAAAAGCCCTGAAGTTCCTTCTGCCCCATCTCCAGGTCAATAATCAGCCTGAGCTCGGTGACCCACTTGGCCCTCGTGGCTGCACGTTGCCCGTGTCTGCATGCACAGTGGGATCTTGGAGGAATGATATTCACAGCACGTCTGTGATGCACAGACCTGTCCATCAAACAGGCATTCGGGGGTGGGCAGGGTGCGAACAAGCCTGGTGAGAGACTCAAAATCCTGGGAGAGAAGAAGATGCAGTGTCTGCTTAGCCATCCCCCTTTCCTGCTTAGAAGTAAGGATGCCTCTTGTTTTAGGGATGGAACCACAGCCTGGGTCATGCACATTGGTGGGAGACCCTCCTCTTTAATTTTTCCCTGTGGAAAAATATTGCCCAGCAGTATTCCTAAAATATTCCCTTCCTTCACCAAGGCTGCCCTGCCGTGACCGACTTCAAGGGTAGCTGGAGCAGTCCCACAAGCCTTAGAGAATTATTTCCCAGTTTATGTAAACTGAGCACCAGCTCAGTAAAAACAGGAAAGATTTATGCTTGGCAAACATTTCCGAGGAGCCAATATTTCCCCGTTACTTACTCGTGGCTTGTGAATACAAACCTCACACAGCTGGTACCTCCACTAATGATCCCATTACAATATGTATTGAGCTGATACTCTCTGATATCTCATTGAGGTATTCATCCATGTCAGAAAGGATTTGTCCATAAAAACATCTCCTCTCATACCATCATAGGATGCTGCATTCATTCCTCCTTCGTCTGTCATCTGATGCTGCCTAATCCCACTCACTGAAATCAATCACAGGGGGAAAATAAGACAATTAACTGGCAATTAATTAAATTATAAACTGTAAGGAAGAGCAGAATATTTGTAAACCTTAATAGCCTTATTAGCATGCACATTACCAGCCAGTTGCACAATCCTACAGCTAAGGGTATCTGTGAACATTTGTGACATCACACAGACTTTAATCAAGGGCTTCACCTCAGAGGGCTGCGTGGTGGGGTGAGGAACCTGCCTGGCCAGACTGGAGCTGGGATGGTACAGGTGCTTCACACGTCCCTTCCTGCAGAAAGCTGGACTAAGGATCAGCAGAGCACATGGGGTGATGCGGCATCCTGCCAGCTGTGGCTCCTGCGCCTTCAGGCTGCAAGGGTGTGAGGACAGCAATTCCTCCTGTGTTTTCTGCACAAAACAGGCATCTCAAGGGGTGTGGTGGCAGCTCTGCCAGCCCCCAGGTGTCTTTGGATGAGTGCACTGACCTGTAACAATGCAGAGGTGACAGCCACCCTGCCCAAGGCTCTCTGGGATGGACCAGGCACCTGACCATCAGGACTGGTTAGTCTCAACTCCTTACTGGAGGGATGCTGTTTTTTCTGCTGCAAGGACACGTGTTGGGACAGAGCCTGAAAACCCACCAGTGACAGTGACAATGGATTGTTGTTACAAAACAAATATGCAGTGTGGCTTTGGTAAAAGTTGTTTCCTGTAGGATTAAAGGAAAATAAGTGGGAAGAAAACAAGGGCAGCACCTTCTGCAATGTCACAGCAGCTCTTGCGATGAGGTGGCAGAGGCTCCATCACTGGGGAACTGGGCTCAAAGATTAATGCATCCCGTAACAGGGCCTGAACTCTGTTTAAATGTCACAAGACAGGAGGAAAAATCCAATTTAACGCAACCCATGAGTGAGAGCATGAAGCCACAACCAGCCCCAGATAAGGTACCAGGACCAAAGGCATTGCAGTGATCATGTTGGCACAGCATCACTGCTTGGTCCCCACATCCCCTTGGGAATAGCCTTCACACAACACCCTCAGGGTTCTCTCATGTTTTTCATACTATTTCTATACTGGTTTTGTCTTGGAAAAGTGACCAAATCAGTCCATCCAATATACACCAAACCCTTGACATTTTCCTAGACTATTTGCTCTGAAAGAAGTATCACATGAAGCAGGAGAGTGACCTACTACAACAGGGAAATTAGAGTGTAGAAGATGGATGGAGCTGTAAATCAGGTTTTGTGTCCAAGAGCAGGTATGGCCCAAAGAGGCCCTGCCATCTGCCCTCTCTCCAACTCAGCCACATCCCAAATCTCAGCTGTGTTAACTCTGGTTCCAGTCCAGTGTTATTTCTGTAACACGTGAACTGGGATGACACGCACCCAGCCCGTTCATTTATTTGTGGAGTGTGGAGTGCTGACTGATGGCCAAGTGCTAATAAAAGCAGCGCTCTCCCTCCTGTGCCATTCCATGCTGGATGCCGGCGGCGGGCTGGACCTCTGGGCACACAGCGCTCGCTGGGAGCAGCCGGGGGCCGTCAGTGAGCAGCGCACGCTGGATCTGCAATGCCACATTGTTTTCTCTCCCAGTTCGGCTCTATATTTAGCCAGGGGTTCTGTCCTCCGCCTGTGTTTTCTGGTGAGGTTGGTAGCTAACGCTGCTCTGCCGTCAGAACGCCTGTCTCCCTTGTCAGTGCACGGCTGTTTTGGGGATACATGAGGCAGTCAGATGTGACAGAACCTGAGAGGTCTCTTTCACAGCTAGGAAGGGAGAGGAGGGAGCCGAGCACTTCCATACCCACCCTAGGAGCTCCTGTCCCCAGGGAGGGCTGGAATGCGATGCCGGCTGGCGCTGGGAACACCCACGTTCAGCTAACCTGACTGCAGTGCTCACTGCAGGATAATTGGCTCTGAGGAGGCGTTACAGCAAGAAAAAAAATTAATCAAACAAGGTGGGACATCAAACATTTTAAAAATAACCCAGGGTGAAGCTCCAAGAGGCTGTGATGACCAGGGGCCAGAGCCGGATTCCCTGAGCCCAGCTCATGTCCGGGGTATTGCTGACCTTGGCGGAGTCCGCTGGGCTGGCGCCGAGGCCAGTGAGATCAGGATCTGGCCCAAATCGCTTGGCCTCCTGCTGCACCCCGTGTTGTAACTATCCAGGATGTTGACACATTCAACTTGCCACTCGTTTGTGGGACTAATTACACATTCGCATTTGTCTGCGCTCGCTCGGCTCCTAGCAACTGCAGTCACAGTCCTAATTAAAATAATAGACTGAGATTGGTAACATTACTGATTTAACAGGAAATTAGAAGAGTTACGTTCACAGAGTTTAGGTAATTGACACCAACAGCGCTTTCGTTGTAACGGGTGTTCTGTGATTGATTTCAGACCTATAAGCAGCCTGGGAGCGCATCCCACCATCAGATTACAGTGAAAGGGAATTAAATGGCTATTACACCACTGCCTGCTCTACAGCTGGCAGTTGCAGGTTGGGGCACAGCTTCGAGCTTCCAAACCAAACATTAGCCCTAAAATTATAAGCCTAATGTAAAACAAAATGTGTTCAGCACATGATCAGTTCTCCTTGCAAGAGTGTCCTTGCATGGTGACCGTCTGATCGCTCCTGCCCACGGAGGGGGCTGCAGGTGCCATAGGAGCAGCTCCTGCATCCTAGGATGCCTCAAATACCAACTCTCTGGAGGTACGACAGGTTCCCATAGACAGACAGAAAGGCCCTGAGCACACCAGTGACCATGGAATACTCTGGGCACACAGTGGTGGAGCTCAAAGCAGGTGGTGATGGGGAACATTCAAGGTGTGTAAGATTTCATGGGCACATTGAAGGGAGAAGGTTTCGCCATGCTAAACCCATCCTGCAACTCACTCCACATGAAGTTCTGTGTGTGGATAATATTGCAAGGCAGCAACATGCCCCCTCTTACAGAAAGAGAACTGGGTATCTGAGATGGCCCTGGTCAGTCTCACAGTGGTGTAAGTCCAGGTGGGTCCATATGAGCCTCAGAAAGATGACTTAGTGCTTTTCTGTTAAGGAAACTTCTGACTCCACAGTCTTAGAATGGTTCAGGTTGGAAGGGACCTTAAAGATCACCTAGTTCTCCCTGCCTTGGGTGGTTCATGTATGTTATTAATGAAACAAATCCTGGCATTTTCCACAAAACAGGCTCTTATGACAGACGGATTGCCTCAAAATGAGGTGGATCCTCTTAGCACCAGTAGTTGCAGCTGGGGCTGCTATCTTGTGTTGCCACCTCTCTCCCCCCAGCCTGGGCCTACAAGGGCAGACAGGTTTCTAACCTGACCTCCCGAATGTCACATCTCCTTCAATTCCCTCCAGTTACAAGGCCGAGTTGTCCAGGAAGTTCCCTACACCATGTTGTGCCAGGTAGTTTCCGAAAGTCAGTCTTAAAAAATGAGAAGAGTGAGAATAGATAGTTCAGGGGTGAGGACGGGGCTGTCCAAAGGGTTTTACACAATGTCACCACTGTGATGAGGTGACACATTATTAGCTACACCCCTATGGCAGGGCACCTGCAACGCTTTTTGTGGGACTTCAAACCACTCACTGAGTTCAACCAGCGACTTCCCAACACTGACTAACAGCTTTTGTATACCACAAAGTATCATTTCTATCTGAACATCTCTAGGTTGAGACACTATCTTTGGACGCACACATAAGTCTGCTTCTAAAGAAATGCATCACCCCTAAGTTATTGTGCAAACTGCTATGAAATGCCAAAATTGCACCAATTTGCGAGAATATTAATTAATAGTCATCTGCTCCTTTGGACTCTTTTCTATTTGCAGACTCAGAAATGTGCTGGGAAGAACAAAGTACACGTGGTCTGGACTTTCTTATCTGATATTAATCCCAGCACAACAGGGCTATAAAATGTTTTCATGAACATATATGTCTTCTGCAGAGAGCTTCATGGGATAATACTGCCGGGAGAGATGCAATGTAGGAAATACCCATCCACGGTTTATAAATCCTATCCATCTTGGCATGTCTCGGGGAGTATTATCAGGGCCCTGGAGAGCTACTGCAAATGCTACTCTTGCAGCTTGCATGGATAATTGTTTATAAAAGTCTTCCTTCCCTTCTGCTGTGCCTGGGAACGATTATATCCAGAAGGCATTTGTTGTGTCCGTCTTGTTTGGCTCCAGCAGCTCCCAGAGGTATCACACACGGGATGCTCTAGTAAAGCCCTTACCTTCCTGTTGGGCATGGACAAGAGGAGTCAGCTACACTGCAGACATTTTTCCTTGTGCTTTATCCAGCTTTCAAGTGGCAAGGGATGGTCTGGGCTTTAATCACCCTCTGTGTGCACTGAAATGCACCCGGGCATTTGCTTCTGGAGTGTTTCTGTATCCCAGAGTTTAAACCTCTCTGCTATTATTAGATACTTGACCCCATAAATAAAATTAAGTAATATCATCTCCCTGTGTCCCTCGTCTTGCACTGCACCAATGGAGCAAATTGCTCCCGGTGCAGGTGATTCCCACCGCCACAAGGGCAGCACCCTGTGTCCAGTCCTGCTCACCTGGAGTCCGTGGGGAAGTTCTGGGGGATCCCAATGGCCCGAGGAATTAATATCCTACAGGTTTGGGTTGGGAGAGAAGCCTCAGCCCCAGGCATCGAGATCCAGCAGTGCCTGACGGAGCCAGGACACGCAGCACCCCGGCTGCCTCACGCAGCCATAAATCCTCGTGGCACAGCCAAGTTGGAAACACATGAGAAAGCTTAAAGTGGCTTGTTTGAACACTGAAGAAACAGGTGATAGGTTCTGTTAGATCCCGAACTGAGAGACTGCACCGGGACAGGGCCACCGGCCAGCAGAGTGGGAATAAGGCACGTCCGAGAGAACGGGAACAGGGCAGGCCCAAGAGACGGGAAACAAGGCAGGTCCAAGGGAACGGGAACAGGGATAAGGGCGGTGAGCTGTGGGGTGTGCGAGGGCAACGTGGTCAGTGGGATGGGTGAAGGACAATGCCGTTGTCACTGTACTCGGGATAGAACAGGGCAGGATCGAACGTGTCACGGAGAGAGAAACAAGTTGTGGCTGCAACCGGGGAAACACTGAGGGGCGAGGCAGGAGCTGGGCAGGAATACAGGAAAGAAAGCCGCGGGAGGCCATCCCGAAAGCCCCAGGACACAGCGCCGGGGGCTGCGCCACCCCCGTGGGGCTGCCTGTGGCATCCGAGAGCCTCAGAGGGTGACACCAGCCATGGGCCTCGCTTCGCCACCCACAGCAGGCACTGAGGAGCAGGGATAAGCATGGAGAGGGGGACAACGATGTGGATAGAGATGGAGTCGAAGATGGGGACGGGGATGAGGACAAGAACTGGGATGAGAATGCGAATGGGTAAAGAGACAGGCATGGAAACAAGGACGGGGATGGGCATGGGATGAGGATGTGGATGTGGGCTCCCCATGCCCCGGCCCTTGCAGACACCGGTGTTCTGCTCAGGAACCCCCGCACCCGCGGGCAGGTGCTGACCCCGGTGCCCCTGTGCACCTCCCTCCCCGCCGCGTCCCGCAGCCCGGGCCCGAACCCGAGGCCCCGAGACCCTCNGGGGTTCGGGGGAGACCCCGCGGGAGAGGGCTGAGGGAAGACCCCGGTGTGGGGGGAAGGGTCTGAGGGGAAATGGCGGCAAAGGCGGTGCCCAGGGGAGACCCCTGAGGAGGAACGGCCGAGGGGAGACCCCCGAGGCAAAGGCCACTGAGGGGAGACCCCAGGGGAAAGCCTTGAGGAGGGGCTGCTGAGGGGAAACCCCTGAGAGGGGGCGGCTGTGGGTCACGGTTCTCATCCATGGGGGTTCATACCCTCCTCTCACGTGGCCCCCTCTCAGCAGCCTCCCTCCATCCCTCCGTTTAAACACTGTCCTCTATCTCCATCCTTCCCGCAGAATGCGCCAGAAAAGCAGGCAGGAGGCCACTGGCAGAGGAGCGGATGGTGGGGCCATGTCAGCCACAGCCCCTTGCACAGCGACCCTCGGCCAGCCACAGTACTATTCCCAGCGATCTGAATAAAGCCATGAGATGCCCTTCTGCAGCTGACGGAGGGACCCCAAGGCTGAAGTCTAAACAACATGAATATTTTTTTCTAAATACACAGAGTCCATATTGGAATTCACATTGCCTGAGCTAGCCAAGCCCAGGGAGGGAGGGGAGGGCGATAAAAGGCATCATCGGGCTTTGCCTTCCCATTCCTATACCAAAGATAGAGAATATTATAAATTTAATAGATCTTCTTCATTATTCATAGCTTGCTTGTGGAAAAAAAAAATCATAATAGCTTGGTGTGATATGTCAGGCATCTATAATTCATGGCGCTGAGATCACACAGCCACCATACAGTGGGAGTTCACAGAGTGAGATGTTTGTAATTAATCTGTGAAAAGAGAAACAAAGGCAATAAACTAGGAAGGACAATAAATGAGGGACAGATCCTTCTACCCACGCTGACGTGGGATAGTACTTGGCCAGAAGTGTGAATAATCCTTGGCTAAAACCTGTAAAATTAGCCAGGAAGTGGCTAGAAGATTTACAGTAAATAGTAAATTCGTCACTGGCTGGTTCATTACAAGTCAGGCAGTCTGTGCTGCAGTTGGGGTAACAAGGTGCTGAAGGCAGCAGAGTGGCCTGTGCTTAAGCTGAGCTTGGGTCAAAGTATGGAGAGACAAGAAGTCCCTAGCCAGGTCTTGAGGCTCGGCAGGTGGTGCAAGGAAGCACCAAGACCATTCACTGGGAACCAGGGCACTCCCTCCACCTTCCCCATCAGCAGGCTGGGAGACACCTGCTTGGGGAAGGCTGGAGAGCTTGGGATCCCCTTGGAGCATTTTTTGTCAAACTCATTGACTTCAGCAGGACTGGGGCACACGCTGAAGGGCTTTGCTGAGTAGGGAGGTTTCTTGAAGCAGAGCCCAAATAAGGACCTGAACAATTTGTGCTGCTCGCAACAATCTGCTACAGTGATGGAATGAACTGAAGTCGCTTCCTAATTGGAAACAGTGAGCTGGAGTTATCCAGCACCCTCTTCATCTCACTATTGTCTATTTTCATCCCGGTGAAGTTAAAGCTGGTAACTGTACAGCTTAAAAACTCCCTGTGGTTTCTCACAATGGGCCAATGGTCTATGCTGGTTTTCAAATGATGCAGGGAAATCTTGTAAGACTGCATGGCCAATCAAGGAGGAGGAGAAATTAATTTTTTCCAAAGTGGATGCTACAAGGAAAATGGAAAAATAAATCCTCATTCTTCTGGGGTTTTTCTATGGCTTTAACCAAAAAATGCTGGTGCCAAGTCCATCAGGCAAAGCTGTTCATTGCAATTAAACTGTTTTAATCTGAGATAAACAAGCCACAGGGTAGAGGGGCATCGTGGTGAAGCAGTAGTGACTCCAAGAGGAAGCTCAGGCCTTGCTCCCGAGGAGATGTGATAGTGCCAGTGCACAGATGCTGGAGGCCAGAGGCACTCATTGTTTTGTTCACTCATTCCTGACTCCCTCAAAAAAGAATTGGTTTTCTTTGGTTGCTTGTTTGTTTGTTTGTTTGACTTTTTGCATTCTTTGGATTCAACTTGTCCTGCAATATGGCCTTGATTTGCATTGAGAGGATGCATGTTTATTTATGCGCTTATTTTATTTTTTTTAATTCTCATTACTCCTAGGCTGGTGGCCCTGAAAAAGGACAATGACTGCGTGGAGACGAGGAGCACCAGGTGTGTTCTAAATCTCTACTGCATGTACAGCTCCTGTGCCTACCCCAACCTCTGCACAATCTGGATTGTTGCTGATTTGGGGTACGTCTAGGGTGGTGCCTGGAGGCTGCATATAGTGTTAACAGTAAAATCCATGAAATTCCCCTCTTCAGAGTCCCCATGGCATTGTTAGTGCAATCCCAGCCGAGCTGGGGCTCTGCAAGTCTCAGCAATGCCCTCTGGTGACATGTCCCAAGACACCGCTGGCAGCACACGGGTCCTCTGCCAGCCAGCCCACGGTTGGTGGAAAAATCACCCAGGAGGGCACTTTTCCCACTCTATAGGTCCTCGGGGAACAGTAAATAGAAACTGGGAATTTATCAGGTCCTCCAGCTTCTCGCCTCAGCCTGATAATCACTTTCTGCCACATGAGTCCCTGCAGAATCCCGGTGTTTTCAGCATCTGGGAAATAGCTTCAGGGAGCAGCTGAGCATCCTGTGTTTCCTGCTGAGGCTGTGAGCAGTCAGGAAAAGGGCTCTGCAGCCCATGGATTAGGTGCCCTGGTGAGCTGATCCAGTTAGAGTGCAGCGGGACATACCAGAGTGAATGATTCTGACCTTAACTGGCTCTAGCATTGCCATCCAAAACGTGTGTGATTGTGCTAATCCACCCCAAAGGAGCATTGTGAGGCTGGTTCGTTGTTGTGAGTACGGCGCTGAGAGCTTCTGGCACAAAAGACAGTGCAAGTGCAAAATATTTTGCTCTTATTTTATTGGCTTTCCCGAGGAGCCTCCTCTGGCAGAAAAGAGCAGCCTGGTTACCTAAACCATATCCAACCATGGGACCAGGGCACTGCTGCACTTCATTCTGCTGTTGTTTCTCCTGCACTGTTTGCGTGGCAATAGTCCATGAGGGAAATGACACAGAAATACCTGTTATAAAAGCAAGAGGGGACAGATGGGTGGGAGAAGAAGACGACTGCATCATGACAATCTTTCTTCCTGTGTACAGCCCAGCAAACACAACACTGGCTTGGACTGAATTACCACAAACCACCACGTGCGAGCTTGCCCAGGGTTTAGCAACTGGGATCCACAGTGCCTGCACAGATCACATCTAACAGTGGATGGCGAGCAGTATGGAACAGCAGGCATGCTGCTCCAATCCAAACCCAAGGAATCCCATCTGCACCCATCCACCTCACTTCACAGCATGCAGTCTCAAAATGTGCCTTTAAGCACACCAGTGCTTAAGCGAAAAGATTGATATTCCAGTATTAGTCCTTAAACCCTTCAGAAAAAGCTACTCTCCCCTCTCTGGGCTGCCTGGCACCTCTTCAGCCACAGTCTTCATCTTTATCCCCATCTCCCCCTCACCTCACCGCCAGTGGTAGGGGTCCTGCCTCATGACTACTTTGACGTGGCAATATGTCTTGGAAGTTTTGGTGGGAGCTAGAGCAGAAAATTCCCTTGGCTGCATCCAAGGGAGGGGAGAGACAACAGTTTCAAAAAACATCTTTTGAATGTTCACATTCCCCTTTAAAAATGAAGGAGCTAGGCAGGCAGAGAAAGCCAATCTGGGTGTATAAATAACCAGTAAATGGCAGGGTGTTCACCCTTCCCACACTGGATTACCTAAGGCGTCGCATCGCCCGCTACAAGCTCAGGATGGGGGAGCTGCCAGCAGAGCAGTGCGGTGCCTGATAACCGGAACAGCCCACAGGATTGTGAGCAGGCATTCATGCTCCAAACGTAAACAAGGCAGAGCCGCCTCCTCACTGCTTCCAGTGCAGCCACCCCACATCCCGGGGGGCTGGAACAGCCCAGTGTGTGAGATTAGCCAGGCCAAATCAAGGAACGGCAGGCGTGTGGCGCAGGGGAGTTATGGAAACATAATACAGAAATGGTCCAAGCTTCCATGTTTTCTCAGAATCAGGTACATAAAAAGCACAGGGATCCTCTGCCATACCCAGGTGGTGCAGGAAAGGTCATGGCAGGGGGCTGTAAACCCTGGCTCGGCCTCCTGTAGGGTCACAGGACACAGAGCTCACACTGGCCCTCACTTGTTGGGGTTTCTGGCACAGATCTGCCCTCTGAGCTCAAGGCTTCCCCCAGTGCAGCGGGATGCTGAGCTAGGAGAGAGCCAGCAGAACGCTGCGGTCAGTACCAGTTGTAATGGCACCTTCCACCCAGGGGTCTCAAAGCACTTGGCAAAACCCAACCCACCACTGTGCCTTCTCTCCACCCGGTGAGGCCAGCAGGCAGTAGTGAGCAGTATCACACGCTGTGTAGTGGGTGAGCAAGACCCAAGATGAGCAACAACACCCGTGTGGTGACATGACTGAGACAGCAAATGGCACAGCAACCAAAGCCTCAGCAGCATCTGCTTATGATCACTGATCATTTTGAGCTGGCCTCTGCCTGCAAAAATTGGTTGCCATCTTTTGATGATGTGATCCTCTAAATAGAAATCAGATGAAGTCAGGTAAGCATTTTTTGTACCTGTCCCCTTCCTGCTCAGGACTCATACCCAAACTTCTCGTTTTAACCTTGTCTTTATGGTCTGTTGAGATCAAAATGCTCGTGCAAACAGCCTGAAACGCTGGGGATTTTCAGCTCAGATCTGAACTTGAAGCTGTTCTCCCAGACTGTGCAGCGCTTGCTATTTTTAGCTCCATGTCAAAAAGTTAAAGCAGCACGTGGTAAGATGTTATGACTCTTAAAATTACTGTAAGAATGTTCCAGGGAATGGTACCAATTCATCAAAAGTAAGTTCGTTGCGTGAGATAACTCAGTGACCTTTGATGTTTTACTGAGTTTGTGGGTCACTGGCTATTAACGGTGCTGCAATTTGTTGAGCAATAACCCAGTGATTACGGAAAGGGAAGTAGCTATTAATATGGTAAAGGCACACCTAAGTGAGGATGTTTACTCCTGTAAGCTGAGGGGGGGAGGGCTAGACACCCTTCAAGATGTTTCTATAGCTCTTTTTTTTTGATACTAAAGATAAGGACCTGTTCTCCCTTCCCCCAAGACCAGCAGAGTATTGCAGCTGGAAAACAGTGCCCCAGCATTTGAAGTGAGGGATGTGAAGGCAGACCACAGGCAAAAAGAGGCCTCTTCATTGGCCATGATGCCAAAGCAGTCTGCTCTCAACACACACAAAGGTTGCAGGATGACCTCTCTTTAACACCCACATGTGTCAGGTCTGATCCCTGCTTCTAAAGCCCTCATAGGAGTGTCATTGGCGGTTTTGTGTCCTGGGGTGACAGTGGCCCCAGGAAGCTCGGGATGAAGGGACCCCTCTCTGCCTGGCACCTTGTCTCACTCACCAGTCATTTCCCCACACAGGGATGTCTGTAAGCCCCACTGATAGATTATCACTGCTAGATTATCACCAGTGGGGCTTCTGTGAGTCAGCTCAGCCTCCTGGGTTTGACACTGGGATACCCCAGGTTAGATCAGTGATGCTGCTGAGATGAGCGGAGCATCTTGCACAGCAGGAAAGGGCAGGAAATTGTTCTCAACAAGAAGACGAAAGAGAGGAAATTGCCCTATGGGGCAATAGATGGGAAGAGGAATTTAGGGCCAGAAGCATCTTTCACATGTAGTATGCACCAAAAAGAACTGAACACTCTGCAGTGAGATTCTCATCCACTCACACCTATGCATGTTGAGCAAAGGTAACCAGCCACATTCAGGTGGACTGCACTTTGTCATGCTTCGTTTCTGCAGGAAGGTCTTCTCTTCCCCTCGTGAAAACTGCTGTAACAAGACCCAAAGTTTGCAGAACATACAGCCTGCTCTGAGAAGCAGTGCAAAACACAAAGATCTGCGTATGAGGGAAGAAAGCAGAGCAGTTTTTGTGGCTCAGGCACAACAGTGACAGGAAGGAAAGAGCCCCGGCTCTTCCCAACAGAAGGAGAGCTCAGGCATTCACTGTTGTGGATTGCTCATAAACCCCACCAGTCTCAGGTTATTACAAAGATGTAGTATTACCAAACACTCCCTTATCAGCGGGGTGGGCTGATTTATAGTGCCACATACAATTACAGCTTAATAATAACAATAAGGATGGTTCTTGGACATTCCAGCACACTACACCCACATCACCTTATTGCCTTTGCTAAATTTGCTTCTGATTTACGATCACATAGCAAGGTGAAAATCAGTCACTTCAGTTTCAAAGAGAGAAAAAATAAGAGAGCAGTTTCCAAAAATGGCCTGGGTTTCTCTCTGCATGCTTTCAGAAGCATCTGTTTTTGAGCTCCCATAGTTAAGTGAGCTGTGAGTACAACAGTCCCCTCAGCTTTGTTGATAGATACTGAACTCCTGACATTACAGGTGGTGAGTTTTGTGAAGTTCTGCTGGTGTAAACCTCCTCAGTTTATTTTGTGCTGTGTATTTGTTCAGGTTTGTGGGACTATTCCCTGCAGGAACACCCTTCTGCTCTTACTCTCATCTCTCACAATACACTGCATGGTTTCTTCAGTCCTTTGCTTATCAGCACTTTACTTCCAAGATGTTGAACCTCAGCCATATTCAGGTTTAGCTCACAAGAGAGCTGAGCCCACATGGATTTCTCCCTGCCAGGCTTCTAATTAGCCGTCCTCAGCTATATTTTTACCTATTGTGGCCACGTGCTCCTGAGAAACCCACAGGGTTTGAGAGCCTATGGCCCTGAGCATTAGTGCAGATGCCGCATCTGCTTCTCCTATCCTCCTTGCAGGGCTTCCTTCACCTGCTGGGACTGATGTGGAGAAATCCAATTAAACATTTATAGCTCTGTAACCTCTTGGCATGTTTGTGGGGCAGCTTCCCACGTCTGACCTACACAGAGCATGACTGGGCTGCGTTTTCCCCGTCACCTTGGTGTGACCCCCAGCTATACACTCACCGGCAGACCCATCCCACAGCAGTAAAACAAGCCCCTTAGAGGCTTAGGGCAGGAGCCAGAGCTGCGTGGGCAGACATTAAGTGACTTAGGGCTCTCAGCAGCCTGAAATCAGCTCCATAGGCTTCATCTTACTGTAGGAATGTGGCTTCAGATCGTCCTCAGCATTAGTGATCCCTGGTCCTTGGTGCACGCAGCCTGTGCTTTGTGCCGCACAAAGCTCACCCCGGGGAACAGGGGCTCCCGTGATGCGTTGGTTGGGTGCACTGCAAGTTTCTCGTGGAGTGCCCCACCCGAAGCTGCTAAGTAGGGAATTTCAGGGGAAGGGATAGGGCAAAAAGCAGGGAAAACTGCTTTTGTGTCGCTGTTCCATTTCAAGATGCCTCTACTCTTCCCTGCTGGCGTTACTGTGGGGAGCTCTTGGCCCCCAACCAGCAGTACAGCTAAAGAAGGAGATCTAGATGTGCTGGTAAACATTTTGAAGACAGAAAATAAATCCATCCATCTCTGTAAGAAATGCTGCCCCCAAGAGAAATTTCTTATCATAGGCAAGGCTAAGTGCACAGGCACCAGCAATTCACCACCAGCATTGATTATTTCATTATAAATTGCTCACTTGCTTTCTTGCATTTGCTTCTGAACAGAAATGAAACACTGGCTACTGAAAATAACAGCAGCTAATACACAACCAAAAACCTGACTTGCATATGAAAACACTGGATTTTCCACAGGGGCTTTCCCACTCTTTAAGCTCCTTTAAACTTTAAAGTATGAGCTCCATTAAGATTATAAAAATGTACTGCCTTAGCTGCTGGATTTTTTACTGAGCCAAAAGGAAGACAGCTGCTCAGAGGCTGAGCAAGAAGAGCGATCTCAGTATTAACAAACAGTTCTGCACTGACTTTGATGATTGATGGCAGATGAGGATGAAGATGAAGTAATCAGGGACTTTCCACACTGTAAAAGAGGGAAAGAAAACCAATGCATGGTTGATAGCACAACTGCTGTGGGGCTGGATTTACACCATCTCCGTCTGTTTGTAGAACTCATCTTTGGAAATGCTGGCTCCTGGATGCCATTAGGTGAATACTGCCCTCAATGGCATGCTCCATGGTTCCTCCTAACCTTTGGTTTTCTGGGAGACATCAAAAGGCAGGAGTGGTATTTTACGATCACTTGAATTTGTACAGGCAAGTGTAGGGATGGGCAGGTACATGGGAATACCCCCATGTCTCATTCTGTGGCAAGGAGGAAAACAACTCCATGGAAAAAAAAAAGTAGGAGATAAAAAGGTAAATATTTCTTTTGTCCCTAAGGCACAGTCAAGAAAAGGCATCATCATTTTCCTCAGGCACTGGTATCACCTCATGTTTCCCACAAAACATACTTCCCCAAGATCAGTTTGCACGTATCAGGTTTTGCCCATGAATACTCATGAGACACAAATCAGTCCTTTAATCCATGATTAGTATGTCACCCCATGCTCTGTGGTTGCATCATGATTTGGTGTTACTGTTGAATGGTTGCTGTGCTATTTAATTGTTTTTTGCTTAGTGATCTGTTCGCTCTGTTAATATTTAATTCTCTTTTCCCATCCCTCTTTCTACCCCCAAAAGGCCTGAAGAATAGGAAAACATCTTTCATTTTCTCTAGCTTCATGTGCTATTGTAAGAAAATACCTATTCATAATCTCCTGTAGGTGATAATGATGATATACAGTCATAATGCTGGAATTCTTAAGTGGTTGCCAATGCTGCTTTATAGCTGAGAAAAGAAAAAAAATGACCTGATTTGAAATTAAGCAGGTTAGTATGCAGGTTAGTGTGCTTTATTTGCCTTTTCCAGTGGTTCGGATAATGAACAAATTGTCATCTTGGCATATCCTCTGCCAGATTCTGAGCCGAGAGTTGCACATGAGCCTGAGTGACAGCAAACCATGTGCTGCCCAGTGCCTTGTGTGCTTTGCAGGGGTGAATTCATGACAAATTAGATCTTTGATTTATCCTTTAAACAAAAAGAAAGGAAAACAGTAACATTAATTTAAACGAGCTCTAGCTGAATTGCATTTTTTGTAGTGATCAATATTCTGGGCGTTGTAAGCAGCAGCTTTACATAATAAATAGCTGCATTATGTAATGCTAGTTAAATTTAGAAATGGTTATTTTATTACCTTTAGCACACATAAAATAGAGAGTGATAGAGCTGGAGCCCAGGAGCTGTCTGAGGATGCAGAGAACAGCTGGGGCTGGCTGTGCACAGCAAAAATAAACCCCATAAAGCTATGCAGCTCAGGCTGGGCACTCTGGGTGTACACCAAGCATTTCAGGGGGGTGGGGTGGCAGGGGCAGGCCCTGCTGTGAAACACGGCACACTCAGGAGCAAAACATCTCTGCACAATCAAAATGGAAGATTTATTATGAAGGAATGAAATGTGCCACTTTTTTTCTCCCGGCTGTCCCCATAAAGACTTTGTTTGACAGGCTCTTTTGGGCTCTGGGCAGCTGCAGTCCCTTCTGTGAGGCTGCTGGCTGCCTTGAGACCAGTTGTGTGCAGACTATAGATCAATTATCTTCCTGCTAGGGATAAACAGTGTTTCCCTTTTTCCTCTTCAGTAACATTTGCTATTATCCCAGAGCATAGGAACCCTTTCTTTTCCTTCCCAGCCACACACACACACATGCACACACACTGGAGGGAGGGATTGAATTCAAGTTTGTTGTATTAATCTTCATAGCCTGATCGTCTTGCAGCCTGCTGCTGCTAACTTAAGAGTTCAGAGTGCTGCCCATTCACAACAGGCTGGAGGGACGAACCCTTTTGTTATAGTTATGAGACATCTCAATCCAATAAACGCCCTGAAATGAGAGCCTCTGGAAATGGGAGTTTGGAAAATTACAGCTGAAGCAGAAAAGTTCTGTTGTGAAATCTTCAGCTAAGCAGGAACACTCTTGTTTGGCTGTTTCATAACACACAGGGAGCTCCAGTGTGGGAAATGAGGGGACTTTAAGTAGTACATCAGAACTTAGATGTTCCTTCTGCTCGCTGGGGCTGGCACCCATGTATCAGGGGTGGGGGCACTCTCAGAGAGGGCTGGAGCTGGAGCCAAGCTGCTGATGGACTTAAGTGCTCTCTGTACTGCTCTCTGCGTAGCAATTAGAGGGCTCTGAATTAAAAGTTAATCTAAAGCACCATCAAACTTAAGTAAAATTCAGATCTAGGTCATAGTTCTAGAAGAGCCTGTAGGTTCTTAATGGACTGAACCAAAATCCTTTCAAAGGATTTCAAAGAGCATCTGGAGATGCTTTTAAAAATATATACATTTTGACAGATATCAGGAATATCTCTAATAATTACATGTACTTGATCTTTATCAACTACTGTTCACAGCTTTAGTGTAAATAAGAGTCCTGCCCAGCGTCTGTTGTGCATGGAAGTTTCCAGACTACTGAGCAGCATGTAGCCACTTCAGAGAAATCACTAGAAGTTATGTAGCTGAGCTGGTGTGAGAGACAAAGAGTTAAAGCTAAATCCCATTTGGAAGTAAACTTTGAAAAAGCAGTGAATTTTCTCAAAGGCTGACTGCTCTTGATTTGCGAGGATGTTCCCAGTTCTGATTTCAATTAAAGAGAAATCCTCAGGCATTTCTGCAGTTTGGTGGTGTCCTTTATTCCACATGGTTATATATTGAGTAATAAACAAAACAAACAAAGACTGTATTCTGCAATGAACTGCATATGTCCTGTGCAATCTCGGGGAAATCAATAGGTCAAGGTCTGGCCTTGGATTGCTTCAGTATCGGTTGTCAATAATTCCCCCAGCTTCAGTGAAGTTTACATCTGTGTAAGTGAAAAATGAATGTGGAGATGCAAAGCCGTCTGTATATTCCCCTAAAAAAAGAGAGAAAATAAAATAATACTGTAGACTACAGTCCTTTATACAGAAGCAAAAATAAATAGATAGCCAGCATTGTAAACTCTGATTTATTTGCTAAGCCTCCTGAAATCATGAGAGTACATTTTGAAGAAAGCATTCAGCCAAGCTTTGGGATCTCTTTCTTTGCTTTCCATTGTTGAATCCCTAGCTCCAGCTCTCACTGGGGTCTGCAGTTCGCAAGGAGCAAGACCCTGTTTGTACAATGAGGCTCATGTGACAGTACAACAGCAAGCAGCAGGTCTTTAAATAGTACTGATGATGGTGGTAATAATAATAATAAATTATTGTTAGCAATTTGGGTTTTTTGCAAGTTCTGAATTACAGATGTCTTTCATCCTGCTCCTGGTAATGTTTTAGTGAGTGTATGTTTTCCACTACAGCAGGCAGCACTGATAAGTGCCAAGGCTGGGTGCTAGGAACGTGACTTGGGGCTGTGTTTCCTCCCATTTGCCTCCTGCCCCACGAGCCCTGGGGTCAGTGGTTACACTTGATACTGGGCTGGTCCTGGTGGTTCTCAGTGCAGGTGCTGAGCTCTTTGGATGTGGATGCAGAGCAGTTTTCAAGGTTCCACAGCTGGGCTTTGCGTCTTGCACACAGCAGAAAAGTTCACACAGAGTTTGTGCTGGAAGGGGGGTGATTTGTGTTCCATCTGTTAAATAAAGAAAAGGAATGTCTGACAGGGGCCTTTGTCACCCTGTGAGGCCAAAGGGACAAGACCCACCTGTGGTCCTTGTGTTGGGAGGGGGAGGAGGCAGAGGGTGATGGTAAGAGCACCTCAGCAACAGTTGTGGCTCCTGTGACAGAATGAGCTAACAGCCTTAAAGGTGCCAGGGCTGGGGCACTGGTCATCCTGCTGCCCAAGGGTGAACAGGCAACCATATACCTCTGCCTTTACACTTCCCTGAAGTGAGAAAATACTCAGACTGGGGACATTTTAATGTATCCCTCTACTCCTGGTAACCGAGTCTTGGTTTTATATAGACTGTATTTTTATTCCTATTTAGAACAGCATAAATCGGGAGTTAATCTAGGCAAAGTCACCTGGCTCTATTGAAGCCTGTGGAAATGCACTTGGAGGAGATCACAATCAGGCCTTGTGCTCACAGAAAACACTCACTGCACTGAGAGAGCAAAACCATGCTCTGGAGACATAATATCATAACCCAGCTTTTGACATGGGCTCTTTCTTTAGGTCTCCCATGCTCTGGTACAGCCTGGCCAGAGCTTGCCCAGAGTGTGCATGAAGTTCTGTATGCCCTTTAATCCTCCCCACATGCTTCTTCCCAAGTGTTCATTTGTACGCACACATTTGTGTCACTCACTCTGGCCATAAAACCTACAGGATTTTAAATTGAACTGAAATCTTGAATGCTTTAAAAGAATTTATGTTGCATAATTGTATGGGTTTGCCTGAAAACAAACAATGATGTCTGGCTAAACTGCTCTCCCAGGGAGATGACTCAGATCCTTCCTTGTGTCGTAGACCTTGCTGGGCTGCTGATAGTGCACTTGTAATCTCTGCTCTAGATGCAGGACAAGGGAAGGCAAACAAAGGAGCAATACATGGAGCAAGGGGCATAAGATCAGAAATCATGAGTTATTTGGAGCTTTTGGAGACACTCAATGCTTTCATTTGTTCTAAATCAAGGCATCACTGGAGACTATGGAGAAGAAAACCAAGCCCCTGATGAGTTTTACACCACACCATTCCATGTCCAGGTGGGGAATGCAGCTGCTTTGGTGCTGGTTGGCAGAGCAGCCTTGTGCCCGGTGGCTCCCGCCCCCAGGGAGTGTCCAGCACAGGACACAGAGTGGGGTGCCTGGAACTGGGGTGGATGGGTGAGTTTCCCACCCCAGGGTGCCCAGCAGTGATGCTGCTGCTTTGAATGGGCAGGTTTGGGTGTTTTGGTTGCAAATGGTTGCAGACAGGTCCCTCGTGTCTGGGTGTCTCATTGCCAACTCCTGAGCAGATGATCCTGGCACCTGGGCTGCTTTGTCTGTACCCTACAAATGTTCTTGCCAGGAACTCTTGAAAGTCAGGAGTTCATGTGGCTTTTGCTGCCGCTGTTCTTACTTTAAACATCTTCCCATACTTTGTTTTCTGTAAACGTGCTGTATGTCCCAAGGACACAATCTGACTTCTGGTAATTAAGTCAATTTATCAACCAGGGCTCAAAAAGATTTATGAAAGCTTTACTTTGTGGATGTGACACTCATCCAGTGCTTAAATGTCCTTCAGCCAGGCTGGCCATGCCCAAGGAGTCCTAAGTAGGTGTGGGAAAGATCAAGGAGACATCACTTAATGTGTTTCTACATACATGAACCTGTTTGCAGATGTGGCTTTGCAGATATGGGGATTTTGCTGTTTTTATGCCCTTTGCAGATTTCAGAGCACACCCTGAACCCATGGCTGCCACTGTGTGGGAGCTGGTGTTCTCAGGATGGTGGCCTCAAGTGGATCGATCCCTTTCTTTCTGTCATTGCCAGCTGGGCTGGGACATCTCAGGGTCTGTAGCTCCCTGTTAGCACTGGAAGTGCAGGGCATTCTCCAGTGTAACTTGATGCACTTGCAGCTTCTCAGCCCTGCCAGCGCCCTCCACCCTTCCTTTCCTAAACCAAAAACATCAGGCATGGGGAGTTACCATTGTGGAGCAGACTCAAGGAGTATGTCTGAGCATAGCACAGCAGTCTAATACCATCAGTTTGCAATGAAAGAATATTAAAAATAGGGGAAAAAAGGTAAAAAAAAAGGTTGACTTTATGGCAAAGAATAATTTTTTTTTTTTCTGTAGGCAGTGCCGAGCATCATCAGGGAACATATCAATTCATAACAGCTGTGGGCAGCTATTTCTGTCCCAGACTTCACTAGTTTAATGGGAGAAGAATGGTGAAAGTTAACAGATCTGTGTCCAGCAAGGTTAATTCTGAGGTTACCAGATTATGATGCAAAGCAAATCAGCTGGTGTTTTTCTGTCTTGCTATGAATAGCACAGTTGCATTATTGCTACCGGAAGGGTAGTCAGCTCTTCTCAGTCTGTGGTCTCCCACTGTGGAGGGAGGAACCTGTGAAAAATTGGTTTCCTTTCCAAACATACCCTTCTGCCTTTCTCATTCAGTGCCTATGTAACCAGAATGCTGAAGGGGTGGCTGCTAATATCACAACTGCTTGTGATCGTGTTTTGCAAGAGTCACTCTTTTCTGTAAGCCAGATGATTAAGTTTTGTTCCCTTTAATTTTTTTGAGAGATAATAAAAACCAAAGAGTTGTTAAAATGCTTTCAAGCAACATTTCTGCAAAAATGCTTGTGATTTTCTCTTCTACTCTGTCACATCTCCTGTTCCAAAATTATTTGCATGGCCCTTCCCCCCTGTATCATCATAATGGCAGCAGGAGGCCACCATGCTTTTTCCAGCAGATTCCAGTCTGAATACACCCAGCAGCCTAAAAGAGGAGGAAAAAAGACACGCAGAGAGGAGATTCACAAACAGCTCCATGGGAAGGTGGTGACAGAGAAGAATCTCTTGACTCCTGTTTGCAGCATTGTCCTGTCTGGGGAGTCTGTGGCCAGTTCGTGCTGCTCAATTTTGACATACACCATGAAAGCGGTTTTGTTTCCTGACTGTACATGTGTAACTTACAGAAGTCAATTGGCAATGGTGGTTTAGAAGTGAAATTAAAAACTTTCCAGCTCAGCTTTAGAGGTAACCATATAGTTTCATAATGTGCTTTGAGAAACTGGGTAAGGTGCCTGAAGAACTATTAACAGAGCTGATAGATAAGCTTGAAACTCTGCTGATGAAATACTTCCATCAAAATGTGCCCAAAATTATGTGTGTTCCCCAAAGACTAACCAAATTTTAAAAAAACCCCACAACAGTGGCCTCACCTTGAGTCCTGTGTGCAGGTTTAGGCACCACAAGAAAGATATAAAGAGATTGAGAGCATCCAAAGGAGGGACATGAGGATGGTGAAGGATCTGGAGGGAAAGCCATAAAAGCAGAGGAGGTCACTTGGTTTATTCAGCTGGAGAAGAGGAAAATGAGGGGAAACCTCATTGGGGTCTGCAGCTTCCTCATGAGGGGAAGTGGAGGGGCAGGCACTGATCTCTTCTCTCTGGTGACCAGTGACAGGATTCGAAGGAACAGCCTGAAGTTGTGTCAGGGAAGGCTTAGGTTGGATATTAGAAAAAGGTTTTTCACCCAGAGGATGGTTGGGCACTGGAACAGGCTCCCAGGGAAGTGGTCACAGCCCCAAGCCTGGCAGAGTTCAAGAAACATTTGGACAATACTCTCAAGCCCAGGAGTTGGACTCTGTGATCCTTGAGGGTCCCTTCCAACTCAGGATTTTATATGATTCTATGATATTTTTCACTCTGGAATGGCTTTCCAGTTTTATTGTTTATTATATATTATAATAATAGATAATAAACCAGTCTCAATAAAAATTAAATGCTGTGATCTATACAGAAGGGCCTTCCTTTTAGTTTTGAGGAGAGTTCCAGCAGTTTTCTTCTGAATCAAAATGAAGCCAGACTTGAAGATGTCAAGCTCTGCAATGAGCTGGAAGGTGTAGCCCCGGCAGCCCAGTTCTGCAGTACCAGTTTATGTGGGGCTTCCCCAAGGATGTGCTTCATTGCTCAAGCTCCAGAGAGAGAAGGTGCCCCAGTCTTGCATTCACAGGACAAGTCTGATCCCAGCTGCCTTGTGGTTGCTACAAGGAATATGAAGACTAGGTCATGAACTTAAAATAATGCTCTTTGATTCTCTCAGGCTATATATAAACTGCCTGGAGGATTCGTGTTGCAGCCTGCTCCAGCAGGATCTCAGTCACCTAAGTGCTCAGGGAAGGGGAGGGAATTTTGCTCTCCCTGGTTTTGGCAGTGGCGTGCAGCCAGACCAGTGATTCAAACCTGCATGTTCAGGACCCTCATTACTCCCTGTGCCTGAAATATCACCTGGGACTTCACTGTGAGCTGTTATCTGTATTCGGGGAAGAGGGAGGAGAAGAGATCCCTGATTCTCCTGCCTTCACATAACACAGGGCAGGGAGCAGGGAAGAGCATTTCCAGAGCTTTCATCCTTTGACTATGGAAATGCAGTCTCAGTGCTCCAGCTGTCACTGGTTAATCAGCATCTTCCCCAGAGCAGAGCAAGGGTCTGACTCATGGCTCAGAGCCACATCCCCATGCCTGGCCTCCTCCAAGGGGAATGCTGTCCTCTCTGTGGGGATGGTAATTCCACAACCATGAAAATAGCAGGGTTTTAGGGTTGCTGGCCTTAAAACAGACCTTCAAAAATAGTTTCTTCAGATGTTACCTTGAGCAGTTTCTATGCATATTCTTGCCAACAAACTCTTGTTAGAGTATTTGTGGAAAATAAACTCTGGCAAGCCATGAGCAGAGCCAAACAGATCTAAGACAAGCAAATATTTGTGGGAAAGTTTGTGTCTGTTTGCACTGTCCACCCAACACTATCATTTAGCATTTTCCATGAGGACGTAACTTCACTGGGGCACCTTTTGATCAGAGGAGAAATCAATTACCATGTATCCATTTCCATGTTTTTCAGCTGTGAGGCACCAGTGGAAAGGTCAGTATTTCCTCCAAGAAGAGTTTGGTTTTGGCTTAGAACTTTTCTTGAAGAGTTAACATTTCTGAAGCCATGACCTCAAAACCACAAATAGAAAGAAAAATAATGTAAGATAGATGAGCACGAAGTTCTGGAAGCCCTAACGAGTGAAAAACAAATTTCAGCATGTTTTGTAACCATCCTCTGGAGTTAGGGAAAAAGGACATTTTAATGAAACTGCACCCTAGAGCCCACAGAAATTTGCTTGGTAAATCACAAACACACAGCTGAACATGGGATGAAGGTTGGGTCTGTAGTCCTCCAGCTCTGAAAACTCTTCCCCAACATGGGAGCAGGAAAGTTGGTGTTGACCACTAGCTAAACCTGGCTGCTGGACTCCACCAGGACTTATTCCCCTGAGCAACTCAGTAAACCTTGAAACCCAGCAGTATTTTTCTCATTGAAAATCACCCAAATTATAAGGAATTTTCTGCCAAATCACGTTTGGTTTATGAAAAGACATCCAAGTGCACAACTCTGATATCATCTCTAGGTTAATACCCCTGCACTGCCAGCCTCCCTTGTGGCACCACTGGTTCTGGGTTAATGGATGGACTCAATGATCTTAAAAGTCTTTTCCAACCTCAGTTGCTTTGTTTCAGGGGAGTGGAGTACGGTGGTCCCAGTGACCACAGTGTCAACTGGGATACAAAAACTTGGTGAAAATCAGTCTCAAAGAGTGCAGAATGTCACAGCCAGCATTCTGCTTTCCACATAAGCAATACCCTGCTGGAGTGGAGTTGTTCATGTCCTCCCCTCCTCCCGATTCTGTCTTTCCATCCATTGCTTTTTAGGCCATTTCCTCAGTCTGTTGTTCTCCTGCTCATGAGGTTTTGTTCTGAGCTGCCATCCCTGTGTCATTTCCCACAAATACACTGTGCGAAAGGATGTTATTTGTCTGTACCCAAATAAAAGGATGGAAGAAACTAAAATTAGATCAGTAATTCCACATGTGTAAAATGCCATGCAAACACTGCCTAGCTGTTCCAAGTCAGAAAAGGGAAAAATCAAGCAGCAGTGAAAATCAGGTCTGATTTTCACAAGCCTTCAGTAAAGATATCCAAGCATGGGAATCCCTAAACCTGCATGAAGAGCTTTGAGTTATTGATTTCATTATCTCATGAGAAGGGCTTAGAGCTCAGAGAGAGATGCTGCTTCTCTTTGCAGCTCCATGATGGAAAAAAAGGATAATTATCCCAAAAACCATCTCTCATGACACATCCTGGCTCCTGTTTCTCTACCTCTTATGAGAAGGTGGTCAGAGTTGAATAAAGCAGATGGAAAAGTGGGAGATGGCCATACAATACCAACTGAGTTGGTGAAAGAATAGAGGGCATCATTCTTAATGCTTTATGCCAAGTGTCCCCCTATCCCACCCTGACTGATAAGGGAGTCACTGCTGGGTGGTGCTTTAGTGTAGTAAAAAAATATTTAATAGCTGGGTACATGTATCTACTCAAATGATTTTGCTGTGGATTAGAATGTTATGACTGGAAACGGGATCACAAAGTGCTGCATCAGACTGGAAGGAGCAGAGTGTCAGGGGGGACAGTGTTAGATCCAGTTTCAAGACAACACCTTTGTTAATGGGGGGCAGCCCTGCATGAATGATGTCAGCAGATGTTCCCCAATTCGAGGAGCAATAAGCAACACAACTACTTGGCAATTAGGGCTTTAAAAAAAATGCTTAAGGAAAAAAAGAAGTGAGAAACCTCATCTCCTTGCCTGCGAGCACGGCATGCTTTGCATGAGCAGTGCTGTGCACACTCTGCTCAGGGCTGATGGGGCTTGTGGTATCCAGTTGCACTCGGGTGAAAGCAAGGGGAGACACAAAAATAGCTCTGCAGCCCACACCCTACCCACGGGAAAGCACAAGTCACCCAGCAGCAGTTGCTTGCTGGAGCAGCAGCTGCTGGGCAGTGTTCTCTGCAGCTGCAGCCTGCCAGGGTGCTCCAGGGTGAAGCTGTGCCTGGGGACAAGGATCACACTCCCAGTGGCACCTAAACCTTGGTGCAACAAAGGATTTGCTTTACCCCATGAAGCCATGTTGAGACCTGGCCACTGTTGCCCTTCTTGTAGCCATCTCTGAAGCAAGCTCCGTGTACAAGACATTAACCCCACGTGTTCCCTGATCCAGTTTGGCCAAATCAGCCTCAAGCGAGGCAATGTGAGATAAATCCTACACTTTCTTCCAGGCCACGCGCTGTCCTTTTTTGCCCTGTGGTTTCTCGCGGAGTTTCCAAGCAGAAGTCTTGCCTGGAGGCTGTCACCCCACTCCTAAGCCAAGTTTCTGGTGCTTTGGTTGTCTTCCTCATCACTTTAGACCCTCAGGGGAGTTTCTGCAAGGAGAAAAGATGATGCTGAGTAGCAACCATTCAGGTTTCTCCATCCTGCATATGAAACCTCAACAAAGGCTAAAATGTGTTTGCAGTATAAGGCAATCTGCTTCTCCTGATCCCCAAACTTGAGTCCCCAAAGGTGCCATCTCTCTCACCATAGCCCCTTGTTCAGAGATTGATTGGGAGCAAACTCCCTTTAAGTTGCAGGTAAAGCTAGATGTGGTTAGGAAATGGATGGTGTCACAAGCATCTGGCCCCCAGGACCAAACTGGATGGCCTGGGAGAATGAATCAAGACTTGTCTGTGGAAACAAATCCCATGTCCTCAGAAGTTGCTGTTTTGTAGGTTTTCTCCAGTGATCCTCAGTGTCTCTAAGGGTGATATCCCAGGGCTGTCATTCCCCCAGTGCCATGCTCCCACTGTTGTCCTCTTGTCTGTGTCATGGTCCCTGCTTGCCAAAAGGAGAAGGCATTGGATTACCCCAGCTCTCTTACTCCTTGTGTAAGCACTATGGATATTTTTGACTGTCCTTTTCAATTCCAGCTGAAGTCGGTGCCACAGGCAGCTCTCTTAGTAGATTGCTTTTGTGATTTATGTGGGTCCAGAAGAGTCCAAGGATCATTTATCTTCAAACCAGGAGAGAGATGAAAGAGTCATGGTAGTAAAATTTCCTGCAGAGCTAGATCTGAGCATCAAAGAGGGGAAAATGTCATTGTTTTACTGAGACATGACGACGTGAGGCAGGTTTTAATGCTAGGAGATTTTTTTTAACTGCATAATTTGCCTTAAAAAGAAAAAGAAGTTTTGGGAAATGAAAGGAGGGCAAGCGAGCTTGGTGGGCATTGCTGGGAAGTGATCTTTGATGAGGGGCAGAAAAGCCAGTAGGGAGCAGAGCCCGAGGGGCATGTGCTGCTGCTGGGGTGTGGAGGCAGCAGTGGGAAAGCTCAGGCTGGAGCTGCCAGGTGTCCCTGTGTGGCCATGGTGCCCAAGTGCAGCTGACCCCAGGGAAGGTGTGCCACCAGCAGGGGACACAGTGCCATCAGCCCTGTCCCGCAGTGCCTGCACGAGGCCACGTGCTCACACGACACAGGTTTCTGCCCCAAGTCATCGTGGGCTTGCTTTGAGTGCTGGGGTCTGCACAGCAGCACAGCTGGGCGTGTGTTATGTGCTGACCTGAGAAGCTGTGAATGCTCCATTCCTGCAAGTGTTTGAGGCCAGGCTGGACAGAGCTTGGAGCAACCTGTTGTCATTCCTGCCCATGGTAGGGGCATTTGGTCTCTTCCAACCCAAATCATTCCACAATTCTATGAAAAATAGTTTCTGATGTCAGTGAGTCCAACTGAAAATATGGAAAACACCGCTCAGCCACACTCCTCCTCATGTGCTGCCAGTTCAGCATGATGAGAGTGCATCTCCTTGACCAGGTGCAGGGCCAGGGGTTTGATGGAGCATCACCCAACCACAGCAGCATGTCCTGCAGGGTGGGGGAACATCTCCTGCCCTCACCCTGCCTCAGGACTTGCAACAAAAGCAGGATTCTTGGGAAATATGATCACATCACAGGGTTGGAAAGAAACTGAAAGGAGGAGAGGGCTGGGAAAGGCTCTGTTTACATTTGCAGCAGATGCTATCTAGAGGAGAAAATACTTTTATTTCCCCTGTGGACTGCCCGTTGATTTTCTTGCAGCAGGCACTAATGGAAAATAATAAAACCCATTTTAGTCAGGTTGTATCTAGAACACTTACAGGTCAAGCCAGTACTCAAAACAGACGGTTATGGAACATAACACATTAGTTTGTCACCAGTGTCTACAGTGGCCAGGGGATTTTTACCATTTGAAATTGAATTTTATAGGTCAAGGCCTTTTGTGGGCCTTGAAAAACAGTGAGTCTTGTTAAAGTTAGCATGAATGTGGAGGCAGTTACTGGGTGTGGAGATGCAAAATCTCTGTGTTTGTTAGCAGTTAAAAAAACCAGAGACCCATGGTAGGAACTATGATGCCACTATAAAGCCCAGAATATGCTCATTAATTGTTATAGACTGAAATATTTCAGTATCATCTTCCAGCTACTAAATCAAACCGGCAAAATGCACAGGAGGCGTCTTTCATTGAAAATTATGTCTTCTTGGCTTGTAATTTAAAATTCACTGATGACTGTAAAGGAAGTTTGGTCACAGAAGCCTGAGTTTCTTAGAAATGAGTCAGAAGTTGATCATTTGTTTAGGAGTTCAAGATTCAGATAACCTCAGACATCTTCTATGTGGTTTTATACTTCACGGCATAAATAAAGCAGGGATGTGACGTGGTGCCCAAACTGCCACACACATGCACAGAGATATGCACACACACTGATGCCTCTGCTTTATTCTCTCTCGTGTCCTACTGCATAGCCCTGTCCCCACGGGCTGTATGAGGGCACCCATCACTCACACAAATTGCCCAAATTAGAGAGAGCTGCTGGTACTGAGGGCTTTATGGTGGTTCCAAATCCATGTGCTGGCTGGCTCTGACCTCGGGTGTCCCAGGCACTCACTGGGACCACCGGGGTGGTCTCCAAGGTGGGAAGGGAAACCTTGTTTCTGGACTTTTCAGTTCCCGCTGACTCACATTCTGTGTCAGTTGCGATCATGATTAACAACAGCAACGCAGCCAGGGCCAGGCTGCCAATCCCCCTCTGCACTGAGTAGACCCTCACCTGAGCCCCTGGGGAGGTGAGGCCATTTCCTTGCCAAGACAGGCATGGTGGGGCATCCTCCATTCGTCTCAAACACATAAGAGCAAAGTATTACCCCCACGTTCTACTGAAGGTGTTTAACACGAGATTTTTGTCAAAACCTCATGTGCAGGAGCTCGCTAGAGGTCTTGTGTGTCAGAGCTGTGTGCTATTAGTCCTTATCTGATCCATGCTTTGCTCTGCTGTTACTCCCTGTTGCATTTGCTCCCTTGCTTTACTAAGCAGCATCTTCCAGGAGGAGTGGGCAAAGCCACGGCCCTGTGCCAAGGGGCATCACTGGATTGACCCTGCCCAGTGCCTTTCTTGCCGAGTTAGCTCTTGTGCTGATCACACACAAACACTGCTGTGCTCTGCTCTCCTTTTTATCTATTTTTAACTCAATCCTAAGTGTGCATCTCAGGAGTGGAGTATGTTGTGTTGCTAGTAACTGATGGTAGGTGGAAAATCCATACGGCCACTCTGTTTCCCAGTGATATCCACTAAAGTCTAGAATCACAATCATTTCTGCAGGTTTTTGCTGTGATTCAGCTTTGGAAAAACCCCCTCTCAGGGAGGAATGAATAGCATGGTGTGGCTGTGCTCACTATTGATCGACGTTTTTGTCTTTATGTGGAAAGCTGCACAGGCTGCTGGACAGGAACCTGAGAACAACAAATATTAAAGCTGCTAATGTTTAGATAGCAACCGAGATTTCTGGTTCCTCCTGCTTGTGAGGAAAATGCCTCTTCTGGGATGTGTGAGGTGCTTGGATGGGTAGTTAGTGCCTCTGCAGAGAGGATGGCAGCGTGAGCCCCTTGTGCAGGTGGAAACAGAAGGGATGGAGGAAGAGTTCCCAAGGCAGAGTGACATCAGCGCTGGAAATAGCACTTCAGTCTCCAAATTGCCATTGCACAATTCTGCACAGTACCTGAGAACCCCATCGCTCTCCTTTTTCCCAATGCTTTTATTATCCTAAAGCTTCTAAAACCCTCCTTGTCCATGGAGAGGAAAGATTACCCAGTAAAATTCAAGGATATAAAACTTGGGGGAAGGTAAAGAAGAGATCATTTTAAAGAGTGTATGAAATAAGACATAATGAAGTTCAGGTCTGCAGGCTGCTTTTGCTGACTCTGGCGAACGCACACTCATTTCAGGGCCCTGTGGTTTCCTGCGGGCCTGCTGAGCTCTCTGCAGCACTGCCCGACCACGCTACCTACCAGCAGCACTTTGATCAGCCCATTTTCACATGACAAAAAAATCGCACTGCCTGTCCAGACCTGGTCCCCAGCTGATGGTGGTTTTCGCATTGAATCAAGCACTCAGCTCCACTTTTTGGCTGAGCTCACTATCGTGTCCAGCTGATCCACCCTGCTGAGAGGTGGTGAGCAGAGTGCAGGAGCTGCTGTCTGTACAGAGAGCTTGGAGAAAAAACCCAAACAATGAGATCCATTTGGCTGTTCCCTTGTGGTGTTGGGTGGATGACTACAGTCACCATGGATGACTACAGAGGGGAAAAGGCCTCTGGGACATGCAAAGGGTTTCTGTGCAGTGGCAGGGAGAGATTACCCAACACAGAGAGGGGAGTGAGTTTAATCAGAATAAATGAGTCTCCCTGCTGTAAAATGCAGTGACTCTAGAGCCACAACTCACAGCAAGTGCTGATGGAAACCACCCTGGGTGCACATTCAGTGTAACCCTCCACCTAGCTGGCAATTTCACCTGTGTTGCAAGTGCCAGTGCAGGCATTTGACTCCCCATGGAAGTTAAACCTGTGCAAGGGCTTCAGGATCAGACATGCTGATTTTTCCTCTGCTGCTACAAGCCTGTTGCACAACAAGCCTCCAGTGCAGAGAAAGGGACGTCACTTTCTGCAAAGCACATGGCCCCCCAGGGGAGGCTCCTCCACTCAGGATATGCTGTCACACAGTGCTCAGGTCACACTCCCATTTCCAGCTCAGGTATTTCACATTCATGTGATTCCCTGAACTTTTATTTTTTTTAAAGACCCTTCTGTTTCTGACTCAACAAACGTCTGTGCAACATAATGAAAGAACTTTTCTAATGACTCAGAGATTTTTAAATTAAATGTAAAATGTTTATTGCAGAGATGCACAGCCATACATTATGCATCACTGTTTTAATACAACAACATAATTCTGATAGAAATTATCCATGTGAGCTGCAATCAATTTTAGCTACTACGCTTTGCATGCTTGACAATCTGGTCATTCGGCTGTGGAAAAGTGCTTTTACTTCATTACTTACACTGTTGCTAATCGCTGTGGCTTTTGGCACTGCCTGGGTGTTATTTTGCTGCCTGAAATTGCCAACAGTACCTGTGGAGGGACCGGGTGTAACTCTGGCTGCTCTGCCAAACCCCTGTGGCTTCACCTGACACCAAGGAATGCACAGACTCCAGCACAACACTTGGATAGTAATTTCATCAGGGTGGGCTCTCATGGGCTGCCACCAACGCCTCTTGTAGCCAGAAAAACAGCATCTTCGTTCCTCTGGCTCCTGGGTCACCACTTGCTACAGTCCACAGCTGTGGCCCTGTTTGGATGCATGGCAGTCACCAGTTTGCTGATGCACCCCCAAATCTTGTTCTCCGTTTGCTGGCTGGGCTTCAAAATTCGCCCATGTCCTGGGGTTTTTTCTTTGTCTCCAAAGGGAGTGTTCCAGGGCAGTGATGGGACAGGGGAGGTGTGTGCTCTGCAGGATGAAAGAGAAAACAATGTTCTTTATCTTACATGGTAAGAAAAAATCCCAAAGGGGACAGCTGCTAAAATCATAAGCTCACAGTTGGGATGAGAAGAGTTGGAGGCTTACGCTTCCTGGGACTACATTTGGATGGCTATTACACTACTATCTTTCTTCCTGAGTTTCCTCAGCCTGTGTTTCAGAACCAGAGAAAGATACCTAAAATAACAGTGAGCCTGAAGGCAGAGTTAACCCCATGTGCTCAGGTATTCCCCCGGCAGACCAGGGTCCCTTCCCCAGGCAGGACAGCAGCCCTGCTCCATCACCCTCCTCACAGCAGTGCTTGCCCCTGCTGCCACGGCTTGGGGAAGCTCCAGCCAGGGACTGGAAGCCTGGATCAGGCTGACCCAAAGGCTCGTTGCTGTCCCCAGGACAGGCAGGTCCCCACGCTGCCCCAGTGCCACCCTGCTGCTGGAGTCCCTCTGCCTGGAGGTGGGACAGGGAGGTTCCTGCTCACGTTTGGCCGCCTCTGACTCTAGCATAAGGACATATAAATCAGAGCGAGGGCTGGCGCTCACAGCCACCAGCTCCAGGCCGTGTTGGGCTGATTTATTTTGCGTGGGAGCAGCAGTAGCAGTTTACGCCTCTGGTGCAGATTACAAGATAAATCTGGCTTTCAACGAGACCCACTGGTGACTGACACTGACAGAGCTTCTAAATCACCGCAGCTGCCGGGATATAGCCATGGGCCAGGTTTGGCCCTGCAGGTCAGGTCTCTTTTTGGCTGGTGTAAATCAGCAGGGCTAGGATGGAGACGTGGTGTCAGGTTCCTGTGCTGGGCTCATTTTTATTTAAGTGTCTATATGGTAATTCCAACTCAGAGGGACACCTGAGGGTTGCAGGCTTTCTCTGCTTGAACTGCCAGCTTTTGCCATCCTCGGATCTACCTTTTGCAGTGAAAGCTTTAAGGAACAATTAATATTCTCCTTGTGGGTGCCACACAGATGCTCTTTTAAGACCTGTTTCACACTGCTGAGGTCCATCCATATGAAATGGGTATCGTCCTCAGCACTAATTTCAATTACTAATATGCTCCAAAAACTTTTGCACTGACTTTGACATTACAGACAGATTGTAAACCAACAGAAACTGGCTTGGACTCCCTGAAATGGCCAATGGTGTTTGCTCCTGTTGATTTGCAAAAAGACATGTGAATGTGGCACCTGGAAGTATGATTTAGTGGTGACCATGGTGCTGCTGGGTTAATAAGGGTTGGACATGATGGTCTTTTTCAACCCTAATGATTATATGATTCCATAATCTGATCTGGCCTGGATAGACTCTCCAGCATTAAAGTAGTGAGAGCCTCCAGAGGAGGTGAGAATCCTCACCATGCTCCAACAGGCACTGATCTCTCCTGACACACATCCTGCTGCCATCAGTGGGTGTGGCATCACTGCCAGATGTGTGCTGCTGCCACAGCCAGAGAATCTTCCCTTGGTGGACTGATTTCACCTTCCCAGGAGCGTGCACCCAGAGTGGGATCTGACCTGCAGAGTGGTCAGGGACACTTGCCTGCTCCATCCATGGAGCTGATCCTTGTCCAAGTGTTGCTGTTTGACATTGTGGGAGCACAAGCACACATGCATCCTGTATCAGCATCATACCCAGACCATAAGGTCATTTCTAGACAGATTTTATCTGGACAAATTACACCATAAATGGAATAACCTCACCAAAATACAGCTTGTCATAAAAACAACCACTTTTTGAAATTAATTCTGTTTTGCTTTTCTTAGCTTTTTGCTAAGAAACTTGGTCCAGGACACACCAAAACACCTGGGAACAATCCACAGTCTAGGCCAGAGGAGGAAATAGTGAATAACCAGCTATGTTCAGTGTGAGTTGGCCAGGGAAAGCTACATGTCTGCTGTATCCCTCAGTATGCACCCACTTCCCAGATGGCCACCAGCCTGGCACAACACACACTTGGCTGTGGTGTGGACATAATTGTGGGTGCACTCATCACAACAGCCCGTGGAACCACCACCAGTAAAATGGGTCCATGGAATTTTGAAGGTAATTGTACTTTCTGTAAAAATACAGAAGTTCAGAGATACTTGGGGATCAAAGTACTTCAGGACCTCCACGGTGGACACAGAGATACTGAACCATGATGGATATGGAGATGGGCATGAAACCCAAGGCAAGTAGAAAACGAGGGAGGAATTTTTTATAACTTCTTTACATCTCCATGAAATTAAAGCTAAACCAAAAAAGTGCTGTTACTCTTTCTTGGCAATGTTCAGAGGTACTGGAGATACTGAAGTGCCTTTACAAGTGGAGGGAAATATCCTGTGGGTTTGGGGTGCATGTAGATATTCACTAATTTAGCCATCATTCTGAGGAATCCACTTTGCCATGCTTTAGATAAGCATCTGTTTAAAGCAGAGTTTTTGATGTCGCGAATTATCTCTGTGGCTTTCATTGCCATCCTGATTAGACCCCCGAGGTCAGAGCATCAGCTCCTGCATCAGGACATTGCCACTGGTGGGCCTTATGGCAATTAGCGTGAGTTGCAAATTTATCTCTCCAAGTAACTTAGTAGCTAGATGGCACTGAAGGTATTTTGTGGCATCTACTGTCTCAGGTATGGCAAAGAGATGACTAATTTACTTGTGAATGGTAAATAATTCCAGAAATTAGGATTATTTCTTTTTTCTTGCTCTTGGACCAAAGTCCGGTTGCTATTATCACTGTCTCACAGGGGTGTTGTGGCTACAGTAATGTCTCAGTATGATAAGTAAGACCCCTTACTATCCAGCCTGTCACATCCCGGCTCCATAGGCATCCAGGGGGAGAACTGGTGCTAACATGTGTTAGTCACCTATTACAGATCGTCTGCATACCTCTAGAGACTCCACACAGACACGAGGTAAGGCAGGCACAAGATGTGGAACAATTTTAAGAGAAGAAAATGTTGAAAAAAGGCTGGGTGCAGAAGAAATTGCTGTTTCTGGGACTGTTTATAATTTGTGACTGACTTGGCACACAACTTTCATTCCTCACCGCAGAGGGGAGTTGCCAAACTTGGGAGCAGCTCTGGTTTTGAAAGTCTCATGATTTCATCTTCTTGGCTGCTGGTACGAAGCCATGGTGCTCCAGGACCCTTATTTATTTTATGATTCAGGCAGAAAGTTCTCAGTCAGAATCACAAAACCATTATAGCTCAAACAACGTGTTCAGCGATTCAAGACTATTTCTCACCCACATTTGCCCTCCCCGCGCTGCTCCGCTGACTCCACCATGGTTCTACACAGAGTTTCTCCAGCTTCAGAATTACCTTTTGGCACTGCTCCTGGTGAATGAAAATAGGAAGCTGGATTGCTTCACTAATAATCTTATTTCCAGTTTGTTTCAATTATGCTTCTTTTCCAGTGGGTGTTAAGCAGTTGTTCTGGTCTCACTGGTTCAAAGCATGTAAAATATGTACAGAAGGTTGTGTGTAAGAGTCTCTGCAGAGAAATAGAGGAGCTGTTGCTCTGCTTTCTGAGGACAGGTCTGTGCCAATTATTCTAGCACTCATTTGGGAAGGAAAATTTGCCCTTATACCAATGGGACCCTGCAGCAGCTCATCCTACTGCTCACACAGGGACCAGGCTCCAGTGCAGGTGGCTCAGGGGTTGCTGGGGGCGACCAGAACACTCCCTCATCATGTTTGTGATGTCCTTTGCAAGCACAGCCCATGGAAAAACCCTGCCCAGAAAGCAAGTGCTGTGAATGGGGTAGTTAGGAATGTGGGTTACCTCTTGCCTGGTTAAACCCAGACTAAGACTTTTGGGGTGTTTTAATCCCAGCCTTCATCAGCACCACTCCCCATCCCGAGAGCCTGTTCCGCCTCAGATCTGTGCTCAGAGACCACAGTGGCAGGAGGGGACAGGGATGTCTTCCTGATGTCCTACTGCTTTGGAGAATATTTCAGAGCTACCTCAGTGGACCCAGGTGCCTGACAGGAGATAGTTCTGACCTACTTGACTGTGCAGAATAGTAAGAAGAAAGAAGAGGGTTACGTTGCTGCATAAAAGGAGCTGTGCATCTGATTGACCTAATTTTGGTCTTTCTTGCACTCTTTTAACTCCACTGGCTTCAGCAAAGGAGTGCTGATTTACACCAGAAGAAACTGACCCACTTTCCATGGCCTGCACTTGCTGTGCATTGGGGGCACGGTGACATTGCTGTCATCCACTGCCCCATTTTCCCTTAGTTCAGGTTTGTGCAGGAGCACAGGACCATGGAAGCACAATGGGTCTAAATATGGACATAGCCAAGCCAGAATGTGGGGCAGCAGGAGCCAGGCAGCCCCTGCTCTAACCTGTCTTTCTCTATCTCCTAAGAAATTCAGTGCAAATTCAGAGCAAATCCCAGTGAGAAGCCCCTCTGTGGGATACCAGGGCTGCAAGGTAACACAAGGGTGAGGTTGGCCAGGTGGGTGGGGGATATTGCAGCTCCATGCCCTCCCAGCACCCTGGACCACCATCCCAGCTGCTGGTGTTGTACCTGGATGCTGCATCTCTGTGAGGGTGAAGGACCCAGAGCCGTGACATCCCCACCCTCCTCCTCCTTCGCTTCAGCTGTGAAACCCTGTGAGAGCTGCATCAGAGGAGCCTCGGTGCTGAAGTTTGTTAATTAATATGCTACAGTTAACTGTGTCAAAAGCTTCCCTCAGATCAGGTGAAACAGCTCCTCACGTTTCTCTTTGAAGGGAGGCAGGGAGATGTCGGCAGCAGGGCCGAATGTGGTGGAGCAGGCACCGCTTCTGGCAGCGCCTGGGCATGAACTGCCCTTCCTGTAATTGCACATAAACCACGGCAGATGAAACACCCACTGCTCTGCTGCTGCTAATATCATCAGGTGTCCTCTGATAACTGGGAAGAAGGGATCCTGCTAGGGCAGTGCTCACTCTTTGGGGCCATTCCCTATTATTTGCAGGGAATAACAGCATGCGGTGCCTGGTGGGCATTGGCAAGCAGCAGCAAAAGCAGGAATGTCTCCTTGCCTTTCCTTTTATCTAAAAGCTGCCTAGGCAGGCTCATTAATTCAGGTTGGGTTTATTGGATGGATTTGAAATCAAAAATGCACGAAAAATATTGGAAAGAGATAATAATGCTTTATTTCTGAATGCTAATAGTCTGAAACAAACAGAGGTAATTGTCATAAAGCGGAAAGGGAAAAAAATTCCTCGAAAGAAGGTGTTCCAAGTAACTGGGCAAAATAAATGAGAAACACTAAAAGCCATTAATTTTTCCTTGCTCTGTGTCAGCCCTGGCTCTCCTCCTTCCAGCATCCTCAGCCTCTCAGTCAGCTTAGAAAAAAAAATTTTTCACCCAGTCTCATCATTAAATCCCTTGTGCCAGTTTGACCCTGGCTGGGATGACCACAGAAAGACACAGGATCTGCTGTTTCATGATAAAGTGTAGGTTTAGTTGTCTCAGGGTCGTGGAGGGCTGACCAAGTCAGGTCACAGGGTTGAGGTTTCTGGCTTGGGTCGCCTCATCTTACAGCTCCCAGTGTTGGACTCAGTTTACAAACTGGGTGAGCTGCAGTGCCTACATTTTCCAAGGTCAGTCTGACCTCCTGCTGGAGATGTGGCCACTCGCCTACTAACTTGGGGAAGAAACCAAGAGCAGCATTTGGAGCCAGTCCGGTGCTCTCTGGCTTCATGACATTCCTCTATGTGTCCATGGATCATGATCGGACCATCCTTCTGCTTCCAGGACACACATGCCCAGTTTTAGGAGTTTGAGTGTTGGAGGAGAAATCTGCTCTCTCCTGCTTCAAACCCAGCCTGAAACCATCCCCATTTGTCTGTTGCAAAAACACAGCAAAATGCAAAGCTGTTGTCAGTGCTGTCAAAATTCAAGCAGAAGGTAAAAACTCAGGCCAGGAAAGAGAAAAGCCTCTTTTTCCTGAGCCCCCACACCTTGCAGAGGGAGACCAAGCTGGCTTGGAGGGCAGAGGAGCAGGTGGTCCAGGGCTGCAATAACAGCTTGCAAGGCATCCTGTATTTAGGTTAGCTATTAGGGAAAGCTTCTTCACCCAGAGAGGGGTTGAGGAGTGGAACAGCCTTCTCAGGGAAGTGGTCATGTCTTCTTCAATCCTGCCAGAGTTCAAAAAGTGTTTGGACAACACACTAAGGCCCATGGTGTGATTCCTGGGGTTGCCCTGTGTGGTGCCAGGAGCTGGACTCAATGATCCTTGTGGATCCCTTCTACCTCCTGTTATTCCATGATTCTGTGGTTTTCTGGACATCTCTGCTTCTCCTGGTTTCCAAAGGCAGAGTTCTAAGTGCTTTGTCTGATAATAGCCATGCAGTGGCAGCTCAGGGATCACAAAACACTGTTGTTCCCCAAAGAGACCCTGAGGAGTGCTGAAAACCCCACTCATACCAATCCCCCAAGGGAACAGCAATAGAATTAAGATTTAGCAACAGTCCTGGATCATTGGGTTTCTCGCAGACCCTGCCAATGGGAGTGAAAATAAACAAAGGGAATTTCTGCCCTCCACACTTCGCCCAAATAAAACAGGCAGCTGGGCTGGGCCTACGCTGGGATCAGATCATGGGATTTTATTACTGCTGGCAGCAACCTCGGCAGCCCCGGAGTCTGCAAACGCCTTAAAATGTCTGCTTGGGTTTTTCTGGAGTAGCTATGCATCCTTCTGGGCTTGGGTGAATTTTATGGCTATAATCAGATGCCTCCATTACTCATTTCTGCTCTTTCTACCTAAAATGTCTGACAAGTTCAGCTGCTAAAGGCAATCTGTAAAAACAAGGGCCTGAACTGTCAGATCACCCAAGCACAGCCTCGTCTCTTACCTCGGCGCTAATGAGAGACGAAGTTGTGCTGCCAGACGCCGACTGGTCAGAGAAGGAAGGCAAAGGAGAGCTGAAGTGATAAACTCCTCAATTTAAAGTGACGTTTTCTGTGTTAACACTACTCAGGCTCTGGCAGCCTCTGCAGTGTTAAGAAAGACACTAAGAGGGGGGGAAAATAATAAAATCCTTTGCCCTGTCTGATTTTCAGACGTCTGGTCCATACCATTTATTTTTAATACTAATGTGACGTGGTTTAATATTCTGTCAATTAAATTTAATTGTCAGGGTGATATAGAAGAGAGCCTGAACTGAAGCCCCAGGTGCAAAACGATCCCCCCCTACCTGTGGTTTTCCCAAACATCATCCTGCAGTGATAGGCACAGACCAGCAGGACACCAGGTTGGGAAGGCTGGGAGAAGCACAGGATATGACCCTTCCTGATTCCTTTTATTTACTTCCTCCATGTGCAGGAGAAGCACCACGGGTGGAGTGGCCCCAGTGCTGTGTTGACCTCTCAGCTCTCACATCATGAGGTGGGAGAAGTGGGCATGAAAATTTGCCATATATAATTGAGATTATGTATTTGACGTGACCTGGAAATGGTTGTCCTCTCCCATTGTGCAACTCCTCAGGGAATTATACAGGAATCCCTCAGGAAATTAGGGGATGGAATTAATAGTAAGGGGAAAAAAATTGATTCTAGTATTACTGTGAAAAAACAGGATCTGGCTCCCCACAGCCCAGATGATGGGTGTTTTTGGAGGCTCTACCTAACCACAGTGGGTTTATCCAAAAGAAGCCCATGGAGAGGTCAAAAACTCTGTTCCCATGGGGCATTTCCAAGCCCCTCCATGTCCCAGCAGCCCAGCAGTGCTGAACCTGCCCAGGTCCTTGTGCTGGTGTGTGCAGACACATCAGGCATGTTCTGGAAGGGCTGAATCTGTATCTCCACCAATTAAGAAAGAAATGGTCTCCAGGGCAGCCAGGCAGGTTTCATAAGCACTAAATCACCATGCAGGAGGCTACTGCAGGACTGGGAAAAAATGTACCCATTACACAAGTAATGTCATTTATAGACTTAAAAAATCCAGATGTTTTGCACAAAAAAAATGACAGCTGATCTCCAAACAAATAACCTCTGAACATAAACACAGCAAGAAAAATTCATTAAGTGCCTTTTAAAAGCATTGGATTTGACTTAGAAGATCTTTTTCAGATGTTCCTCTCAAGCAAACCTAAACATCAAATAATAATTGTGTAAAGGCAAGTGCTATAATAGTAATAATAACGCTGAAAATGCATTATGCATCTTTCTCTTTGATAAAGGTCTTTGTGCTTTTATGAAATGTTCATTATCAGTATTTTCTCCCTGTATCTGAAGAAGAGAAACTGGTGCTTTAGAATCTGAGCTCTTCAGTGTGTGAGGCAGAGAACAGAGCCAGCGGGGCATTATTTCTGATAGACTGAGGCTATAAAACTATCCTTCATGTTCCCAGTAAAAATATTTCTGCTATTTATTCGAAATTAAAACCAACTTGGAAAAAAAAATTCCTTTTTTAAAACAGATTCAGCTAACATTCTGTTTTCTTATAGTTTCTATTAATAATGATTGCGCTAATCTTTTGCTGTATTTCAACAGTTTCAGCAGGTTTATGGGGTAAGACTGTTATTATTTACCTCAGTGACTGATTTTATGGAATAACTGCAGGTTTTCGTGGAGGTACATCAAGTGCTGAAGTGAAGGGAAATAAAACATAACAGCAGTTTTCACTGCTAATGGAAGAAGCAAAAAAACAGAGGGCAAAAAGGACATAATATATATTTAAAATGTTAATGTACAAGCATTAATATACAATAAGCTCTATTTAGACATATTGGACTGGTGCTTTTTTATGGTATTTACAATGGCTATGGAAAAAAACATGGAGAAAGTCACATCAGGGAGTGATCCAGCCTTGGTGTCCAAAGACTGGACCCTTGTCTCCTCTCTCTCTGCTTCCCCACACTGTGATTTTGAGGAAACTCGGCACTTTTTAGCTCTTACACCACTGAATACAAATGTGCCTCCTAACTGGGGCTGGCCAAAATCTCCTGAGAGGCTGGAAAATAGTGCAGCATTTTTTATCCTATGGAATGGAATGAAAAAACCCAAACAACCCTGATAATGGTGTTGCAGTCGTGGGGCTGGCAGGCTGGGACAGCCCTTCCATCCCTGGCACAGCAGGAGTGGAGCTCTGGGTATCAGCCCCTGCTCTGAGACACTGGCACTGGAGCCCCAGGGGCAGTCAGGGATCACATCCAATGTCCCATGAAGTCAAGGGGCTCTGCTTCAAAGCCAGGAAATACATGCTTAAAAGCTGAAACCAGTTTTGTAAACACTTAGGCCTAAGTCTGGAAACCTCTAAGAATGGGGTTTTTTTGTTGGTTTTCTTTTTGTTTTTTTTATTCTTATATGATAATTGAAAACATGTGTGCCCTGCTCCCACTGCGTTTTGGAAGCATCTGCCCTGAGATGAACAAGCCCTGCTGCTCGCTGGGCTGGAAACTCCCCAGATCTCCACAAACTGCAAAAGTAAAACTTAAGAGCCGACAGAGTCAATATTGAGGGTTTCAGGAGGCACAGTCTGTGGTTTAAGGCTTTAAAAATAACAATTGCCCAGTCTTTCAGATACCAAAGGATTTGGCAATTAGATAACCATAGCAATCAACGACACATGAAAACGTGATCACAGAATGGGATTTCTTCTTTCCCTTTTTGAAGATTTACTGTGGTCAAAACATGATAGCTTTATTTACCTTCTGGCAGAGAAGAATTCAATTTTTCTTGCAATAAAAAAGGGTCTGCAATGATTTCTCAGATAATTTCAGTCACGATGGGTCCGATACATCACATAACTCTTGTCCTTCCTCAACAGCAGCATGAACAAGCACTGCGGAGCCCAGGCAAGAAATAAACACCTTGCACCTTCTAAATGCCATGGAGATTTTAAATTTGAGCCATCAAATATTGGAAAAATGGAGAATAAACCGGGCAATTTTCCTCCCAAACAATGACCATCATTCTTCAGTCAACTTTAAAGCTGGCTGAAAATGTTCAAAATGTCAGTTCTGAGAAAAAATTCATTGCTCCCTGGCTCCTCCCAGAAATATTTGCTTAGGTGCACCAGAATGCAGAAGTATAAATGGAAATCAAACACACAAAGAATTCATTGAAAAAACAATCTTTGTACTTACCCAACACAGTTGCAGTCGTTTCCTGTGTTATCCTTGCAAAATTAAGAAATGCTCAGAGCTAACCCTTTAAGGGATTGCTACAGACACCACAAAGGAAATTTAACAATAACTTGGAGGGATTTTTTGGTTTATGATGTTATTCCTTAGACTTAAAAAAAAAAAAAAAGGTAAAAGGATTGTTTTTCTTTTACAGAGGCACTAGGACAAAGATGGGATGCAAATAATTCTGTATTCAGATGACTGACGTCACTTCCCCTTGCACAGCTGTAAGATTTGTGCCTTTGGCACCCATTGCTCCTGATAACCACGCATTTCTGATGCTGTTTTTCAACAGTGAGCTTGCCATCTTCAAAATTAGTCATTGCAGAAAAATCTGTGTAGTGGAGGGGATGAAAAAATAAAATTGTCATGAGAGGAGATGAAAAACCTAACAGCTTGAATTCAGGTCAAGAGCAGCACTGATTATTTTGAAAGAAGTCCTATATTTATAAATCTGTGTCAGTGCTATCAACTTGTTTGGTACCAGACAGTGAAATTAGGATTTTCTCTTACATGAAGCCCTGATCCTAAAGAAAAACACTGGATTTAGTGCCTGTATACAGGCAGTGGATCTGTGCACTCCTGTTGTAACTCAACCAACCAGTTGCAAAATTGGCTTTTCCTGCCCCTGCTTTGCCAAACCTGGCTGCCAGTCAGGTCCCTGCCTGCCCTGAGCCCTGCAGGACAGGTTGCTTTGATGTGCTCAGATAAATCAGAGGAGCCCAGGTACAGCAGCTCTCTCCAGAGCTGTATTTCCTCCCGGGGCCTCCTGCAGCTCCAGTCAGCCCCACTGTTGTTGACATGACCTCGGGGGTTTCCAGCATTTCCCCAGAGGGAAGGTTTCACAATGGGTTGAAGTTCAGACCGAGGAAAGGTTTCCTGGTGTGCTGCCACTGTTGGCTTTTATTTTTCTCAACACCAGCCACCTCCGTCCAACCCCCTCTCGCCCTTGGACATTTCCCTCTTCCACTGCAGTCATGCAACACTCAGTGCCTCCTCCTCCCACCGTGGCCAAGCCCCTCTGCCCAAGCACTTCATCCTTTTTCTTCTTCCCTAATTCTCGCCACTTTGTCAGCACTCCTGAGCTCATGAGCTGCCCAGAAATACAAGGCTGGTATTTTCAGAACTGTCAAGGTTGATATTTTCAAAGCTGTCTGCAGGAATTGGGTGGTTCATTTCTTCTTCTTCTTTTTTTTTTTTTCTTTTTTTTTTTTGGCTTTCCTTTTTTTTCCCTCTTCTGCCGGCATTAAAATCTCCAAGACAACTCAGAAAGTCTCAGCCTGTGGATTTAGAGCACAGGGAGAAGGGCACACCCTTCCCACATGAGGAGGGGGATGCTGTTGCTTCAGGCTCAGCTCAGTCCTTGGGGTGGCTGTGCCATGCTGGGGCACATGGAGGATGTTGCCCCGTGGCTGCACTCAGATCCCAGCACTGCAGTGGATAAAAGGAGGGCATTGCCATGCTTACATCACATGCCACGTTCACATCAGCCCTTCCCATGGTCACACTGCCTGTAGGACACTTTTTGCAGGTATTTGCTGGTAGGAAGGAGAGACAGAAAACACAGACAAAAAAATCTTTAACCAAAGAGTTAACTTTGCTTAAAGAGATAGTGACAAATCACAGTTCTCCACACAAATCTGTGCTGAGCCAGAATCCTCCCTTGTGTAACTTCTGACTTCAATAGGCAAGGGCTGGTCACAAGCCACAATTAGAGCTGGCCAGGAAACAACAAGTTTTGTCTCATGGCAACTTCTGAGGTTTCAAAATCTGTTTATGCTCTGCAGAGGAAACGAAATCAAAACATTTCTGATAGGAGATGGGAGGCTGTCAAACTGTCCATTTTCTGTGCAGTGAGCTCCTCATTTCTCTGGCTCTTCCCCTGCCCTCTCACTGTGCCGGGGCACGAGCCATGCCTGCAGTGGGGAGCAATCACAGCCTGGGTACACCTGGGTGCCAAATGCATCCATGCTCAAAGGCACCCATGTGTTTTGATAAAAACAGATGAACTGAAAACACTGTGACCAGTCTTGCCTGGAATGTTTGGCTTGTTTGGGATCAGGCTGACCTGGTAACGCATCGCCAGCACCCCGGTGGGACAGAGACTGACCTGAATGGACACCGTCCCCTTCCACTCAGTACATCTGTGTAGAAGGACCTTAAAAATCTGATTTTTTTCTGAGGTATAGCAAAAACTTTAAAGATACCTGCTCAGTGGGGATATGAAAGGCCCAATGGCATACTTGGCAGGAGTGAATGTCTGCCCAGGAATCATTGGCATTTCCTCTTGTGCCCCACGTATCTGCTGACCGTCTGTGCCCCCACTGCTCTCCATCCCAGATCCATCTCCACTGCTCTCCATGCCAGATCTGTCTCTGCTTCTCTCCATCCCAGAGCAGCTCAGTGCAGCTGAGGGCTCTAGTGTAGCTCATAAAGTACTTTGCCAGCCTTTCCATGAAAGCTGCTAATCAATTAATGGTGATGAGTGAGCACAGTAAGAAAGAGTGAAGAACTTTAACAGGGGCACTACCTTCCTAATAGTCTGAGTGCCTTCCTTGGCACACTTCAGACTTAAAAAGCCTTTCTCCAAATAGCTTTCTGCTGGTTATATCACCAACAGAAAATAGGGAGGAAAGTGGACTTCTTCAGCATGGCACAGGCTTCTCTATACTGCCCTGAGTTTGTCCTGTCCTAACTCTCTCTTTCCACTGTCAGCCCACTTGCCAAACCAGAGAGACAAATCACAGCACTGCAGGGTGGCAAACCAAGGAGCATGATCTGAGTGACTTTGAGCCATGAGTTAGAGGAGATGGTGGATAATGAAAGGATGAGAACAGGAAAACCTCTTTCCCAGAAGGGTATGTGTGTGACATTAAAGATCCTGAAAATTTCTCAAAATGATTCACTTTTTTTTTCCAGACAGCATGTTCCAACCTAAGGGTTTCAACCTAACCCTTAAAAAAATTGCCTTCAATCAGCTCAGGCCCGTAATCTTTGCTTTCCCACTCTCTTTGAACAGGCAGACACTTACGGACAGCTCTACTGTCACAGGGAGACAGGTCCCAGGTGTGCTCCTTCACACCCCCCAAAGAAACCCGTGTGTGCAGAGCTGTAGACCATCCTACCAAAACAACTGTGCCCCATCAGCATGCCCTTTCCAGAGACAGGCTGAGAAAAGACCCAGTAAGTCCCTGAAGGACTTGTGTTTTAGGAAAGAAGAGCCAAGACATCAGCAATATGCAATGGACGGAGAGGACAAGCAGCGACTGCGGGGCCGTGGTACCTGTTGGAACTGTGGCTAAGTCAACAAGAAATGTCGTGCCCATTTCATCTGGTAGCATTTGGTCCATTTATTTTAATTGCAAATAAATGCAAAGCAGAAAGAAAGGGTTGTAGTTATTGTTGGAGCAGAGAAAACATTTTGTGTGAAGAGAGGGCTGGCCTTCAACCATCCAAGTAAAACCCATTGCCTAAACAATAGAGCTTAAAAGATGAGCAAATTGCTGTTTATGGGCTGTTCCAGATCCATACCACTCAGGACGAAGCCAGGGCTAAATACATGAGCAAATTTGCTGCCTAACTCATTAGAAAAACAAGCCTTGTGTGGGATTTGAGCCATTTTAAATCATTCACTCAGAGCAAAGAGGAAAGACCAGAGCAGCAGCAGACGGAGCAAAATTAGTCAGAGCATTATCAGTCCAGATTTTGCAAATGCTGGTGCAGGCAAAACACATGTGAAGGCCACAGCATTAATGTAGCTGGCTTGTAGCAGCCTGAAGAAACAACCCAGCCAGTGCTACAAGCCAGCCAGCCCACCTCAGTGTGGGGAAGGGGAGTGTTTCCCCATGCACAGTCCAATTCCTGTCCCAGCGTGGGCTGGGAGATGCTTGCTTGTCACCCTTCTGTGTGCTGAGCAGCTGGACCAGATTTTGCAGACTCAAGCTGCTTTGGGAAATGCAATGCCTCGTTGCCATGCGGGTATTCAAGCTGGTGCCTATTATGTCTCTCCCATTAAATGCTATGAAAACAGGCATCGTGCACGGAGGGGCTGAGCAAACCTTGTTATGCAGTAATTATGCAATCGCTGCATCATCTCATTTTGGTGGCTGGGGTGTGGAGGAAAAGTTTTGGTTCCTAGATTCTTGCAGGGGTCTCTACAATGAAATGCATACAGACATATTTACAGCCACTGGCAATGAAAAATCTGTGCAGTGCTAACTATATTGAGCTCCTGTGATGTTGAGTGACTTACAAAAGCCCCACACATCTGGTTAGGCTCAGAAAGACTCTTTGACTCAATAGTCAGGCTTTCTGCAATTGAAAAGCTCTACAATTAACAGGCCCTTCTGGAACAAGACAGGAAAAAGCTTTCAAAACACAAGAAGGTTTTGAGGTTGGGGTTTTTTTTGAGATTTTTTGCAGCTCTTCCCCTGAATTTGAGAGAAAGCCAAAGCTTTTCAAAGCTTTTATAAAACAAACAAGCAAATCAAATTCCCTCTCCACCCTCCTGGAGAGAGGAACACCCTGGATGAGCAAATCTCCCTGTACTAAGATGCTTCCCTGCTGGTGGAAGTCCCAGAGGCAGAGAGAGCTAGAGTTTGGGTTTCTCGCCCTTCATTTTTTCATGTCCCTGGTGCTCTGTGTGGTTTGAACTCAGCTGTTTGCTTCAGCAGGGGACAAATTTTGCCGGGGGAGAATTTTATGGTAGAAGCCTGCTGAAAAACAGTTTCCAAAGAAAGTCCAATCAGGATGGGTGTGTTCCTATGAAAAGTTTGACTTTCCCTGTATCCACAATTTTTGCAAAACAGTGCAAGTGGAAAGTGCTCCCTGTTATTGTTCCTTTCTGTGGGCACACAGTCTTGTGGCTCTACAGGGCAGAAACTCAGAGAGCTAAAGCAGAGTGCAGGATTTCTTCTATCTCATGGGCCAAATTCTTTGCTGGTACAGATAGACTGAGCTCTGCTCAGGGGGACTGTGGCCATTTATACCAACAGAGGACATAGCCTGCAGTCACAGCCCATTTCTTTTTTTGACCCCCAGGAGACATGAGCCAAACCCTGTGGAGGCAGATTCAGACCCTGGCCATCATCACATTTTAGGCACTTTCTATTTTGGCCAGAGCCCCACTGGCTGCTCCAGCCCATGACCAGGAGAGACCTGGGGACAACATGCAGATGTGGAGCAGTCCCAGGTTTGGAAAGCCCAAGGACATCCCCATTTTCTGCTGGATCTCGGGAGACAAGCTGTCAGATGTTGCAGCCTGGATCAGCCCAGCTGAGCCTGGAGAAGATTAGGAGTAGATTTGGATGAGGTCTGTACATAGGGCTGTGGGCCATGTACATGTCCCAGCTTGGCTTTGCATGTTGCAGATGTTCATGAAAACTCCCTAGAAAGGACTTTCTCGGCCACTTCTCCTCCTGCACCGCCTGTTCCAAACTGCTGCATGTTGCAGCTCTCCATCCCTTCCTTGGCCACCCCACAGCTGCTCCCCTCTGCATACACGTGCAGAAATTGCTGCTCACTGCTGCTTCTCCTCTCCCAGGCACCTTCTCTGGTCCCTTGGCAGAGGGGCCCTGGGGACTGAGAGCAAGGAGCTGTGCTCTGTGTCCTCCGCACAGGCTGTGGCTGTCCCCGTGCAGAGCTTCCTCAGAGGTGGCTGAGTTTCACAGGGGAAGGTCTGAAGGGCTGAACATCTTTATGGGGTGGCCATGGAGGCTGTGGGTGTGGGCTAGCACCAGAGCTGAGCAGGTTTTCTGCCACTCATGAAAATGCACTTTAAAAGTTAATTGATTTATATATCTGCTTTTTACAGAACATTTTAAAACAGCAACTCCTGGCCCTAGAAAAAAAAAACAAAAACCAAAAAATCAAAACAACCAGCACACAAAAGAATTCAATAAATCATTAAAGTGCTGCATCCACAAGCACAGCCATGCCTAACCCTTCAGCTTCTGCCTTTCTGGGTACATGAAAGCCAGAGATTGCCATGGCCAACCATCTAAAGGCTGCAGATCATGGCCAGTCATTGCCCCTGTGAACCAGCCCTGACTCCCACTTGTGGAAAATCACTTTTGCTGCTGCCCCTGCAGAGGTGGCAGTGCTGGCTGGGGCTGCTGGCACAGAGCACTCCCCCATGCCCTCCCCAGACTGTTTTTGAGTTGGTTTTCTGGTAAAATAAAACTCCTGCAATCATTCTGGCTGTGTTGATGTATTCCTGGCTGCCTGTCCATTGGCCCTTGAATGATTTATGCTTCTCCTGGCCAAGCTTGGTGACACTGATGCTGGCAGGGTGAAGGCAGGCTCCTCTTCATCACTTCAGTTCCCAGCCCAAGGCAGTGCCTGTGCTGGCTGATGCTTCCCATGTAGGACACAGCCTGGCCAGGGAAGATATTTCCGTTTTCATCTTCCTTCTTTTTTCTTGTGTGACATTTTTACTTCCTAAAATATTACATGTGCCCTCTGGACAAGTGATTAAATTAGAAGATCAACAATACATGAAGAAGGAGTTGGATCAATTCACAGAGAAGTGGCTGAAAGCAGTTTATTACATCTTTTATCTTTTTTTGCTGGGAGATCATTTGCCAAATCATTAAAGGAAAAAATCAAGTGAATGAGATGACCAGCAACTAAGAATTACATTTTTCTTAACAAATTGATTTAATTACAATATTATTTTGAATCAAATAATTTAAAAAAAAAAAAGAAAAATTGGGTGAGATTGCTTTTGAGGTCAGATTCTGGACTCAGGTACCCCAATAGTTCACTGATTTACTGTAGCAATTCAAGCCATCATGTTCACATTTACCATCAATTAAATGGACAGGACTCTAAAGGCAGCTTGTCTGAGGACAGACTGTGTATGTGCACCCAGTCCCAGCTTGCCAAAATAGAAACCTTCCACCTTTTCTCTGCTTGCATCTTCAGATCAGGACTCTGAAAGAATATTGTGCAGGCAGTATTGCAGTGCTTCTTACACCACCTTGCATCGACATCCACTTTCAGCTCCTTTCACACCAGCAGAAGTTCAGAAGGCAGGTAAATTAAATTACCGTTTCCAAAAAAAACCTTCCAAAATGAGAGAGATTGCCAGTTTTTATCAAATAATAATTTCCAGGTGCAGTGAACTGTCAAAGCACAAGATGTGCTGAACTGGGCTGGGAATAACACTGCTGAAATCACAAAAAAAATATACTGCAAATCCCAGAGAAAGAAATCCTTGGAGCTCCAGGCAGGACATCAGCTTTGTTGCCTTACCCTGGTTTTCTCTTGCTCTGTTTTAACCTTGTCTGAGATGCTCATGACTTGCAAGAGCATCATCTTCTGCTTGAATCTGCCTGGGTTCAAGAGACAGAGAAAGATCCAAATCCTGTCAATTTTCAGCAGACGGGAGATGATAATGCTCTTGAAATATATCCAACATTTCAAAACCCTTGCCATAAAAAGGCAAAAGATTATTCAATCCCGGAAAGCAGCAGTGCAAGACCTGGGTCACCACGTTTTCATTGGGAGCTGGATCTTCTGCTTTCACTCCATCATCTGCTCTTCACATGACTCCACTTAGCAACCGCATCTGATTAGTCTTTGTGTGCTGGGTGCTATTATTTTTTTGTTTGAATTAGTGCCTCCTGGGTTTTTTCCCCTCTATTTCCCAAAATATAGCTGAATTATCCTCTCTTACCCAGAGCTTGGGTGCCTGGGTATTCCCTTTTTGCACGGTAAAGCTGAGCTGCCTCCCTGTTGTCATTTTATGGCTGGGATGGGAGAAAACAAAACTCATTTTCATGCAAATCCCCACTGTCTATCAGACATCATAGTTGTCAAGCAGGTCATTAGAGGCCTACTGTGTAAAATGAAGATTACTAATTAGAGCTGAAGAAATAATTTTCAACAAATAATTTATCCAATGAATTTAGATTTTCTTTCTCCTTGTGGAGTCTCTGCAAGCAAGTTGTTACAACTCACCAGAGTTGGGTATTTTTTGAAATGTTTTTAACTCATTATGCTCATGATTGATTCAGATTTTTCAGAGTTACTTTTTTGAGCTAGATGGCTAATCAATGTAGATCACAGGATTTGGGATTTACCTCCTGGCTCAGGTGTCAAAATACAGCTGAAATGAGTAAAAATCAGTATATGCTTAAAAAGTACATTCCATGAACACTGATTTGTGTTTCTGCGAATATCTCAGCTCAAGAGTAACTTGGGAATCTTCCATTAAAATAAATTTTTCTAGCAAAAATAAGCTACTGCAAAATCTATAATTTTATCCTGAGGAAAAATCGTATAAGTAAAAAAAACCCTCCAGCCTGTGGTGTATTATGCAATTCTTGTAAGTATCACTCAAAATAGGAAAACCAAGGAATTTATCCTGCAGGGAAAAGGGGAGCAAATGCATCCAGCTGCCAACAGCCCCAAAGGCCCTGTAGGACCTCCCCCACATCCATTATAGAAGTAACTGGAAATGAAATCTTAGGTGTTGTGTTTCATAGTCAAAGGAAACAGGATTTAGCGAGACCTGATCAGTTCACTACAATGGAAAATGTCAAAACATGGATTTTGGATATTTTTGATTGACCATTTCTCTTCAACCCATGACACATTCTGTTACTTTGGCTCAAAATGTTCATCTGATTCAGCCTGAAAAGAGAAACAGAAAATTTTTATTGATTTTCATCCCATTACAAAAGTCAATTTTTGCAGACGTTAATTCCAGCTGATGCACTCTATGAACACCCAAAGAAAGGTGGAGCATGAAGAAAGGAGAGGAATTCACCCAGTGAATTACTTCCAGCATCCTAGCCCACATTCTTGGGAAACCATTTGCAGTATTCACCACCTTTATTAATAATGTGGAGCAAAGTCACACCTATGGCTGATACTACAAAATCCTGGATTGCAAAGGAGCAGCTTCATTTTCAGCTCTCTGATGAAGCATGTGGGGAGCAGGCTTGGGGGGATGGGAGGATTAAGAGAGTTTCAATGGATTAAAAAAGAGACTATTTATACCAGACTGCTCTGTCCCATCTGCTTCATACCTGGAGCACTCACTGCTCCCTGCACTCACTCACTCACTCACTCACTCACTCACTCACTCACTCACTCACTCACTCACTCACTCACTCACCTTTGTGTTGGCAGTGTTGGTGCTGAGGAGGGATGGGAGGGATACTCAGCAGGAAAGGGGATAAAGTAGAAAGCAGTTAGCACTCAAAGCTTGCTTGTTTAGTCTGAAGATCTCCCAGAGGAAAACAGGCAAGTCTGATAAAGCTGCTGAGACGGAGAAACGGTGGAGTTTTTTTTTTACTTTGTGTCTTCTCTGTGGACCTTTCACCCTTCCACATGAAATCTCAGGAAAGTCAGGGAAAATTTTTGGCAAAAAGAACTTCTGTCCCAAAAATCAGAAATCTTGGAGCATGGTTGATGGGCATCAGTTGCTGGAGCCTTTTATGGCTCCTCTCCTGGAGTCAGCTGGAAGGGGAGATAGTCTGGGATAAAAGGATGTTTGAGGGTCAGCAGAGTTTCTGCTGACTGAATAGCACAGGTGAGGAGATGTGCTCTGGGAAGGGAGAACCAAGCATGGTTAGGGGCATTCCCAGCTCAGCCACCACTGCTGTGTGCAATGCTGGGTAAGTCTCATTTCCATCTGTAAATTGGGAATAACTGCTCTTCTTTGGGTGGGGCTTCAAATCCCCCAGATAACACGTTTTATATAAGAACTAACTTACTATTTTGGTACACAGATAAAAAACATTCATTGGAAGGAGCCAGATCAACCACCAAACCAAGAAAAATCTTATCCTAGACACGCCAGCCCACCTCTTCCTCTCACTATCTCTCTCTTACATGCAGAACAAGTGCAGCCCAAGGAGCATTTGACTCCACATCAGCCCAGTTGGGCCCACAATGTCTGGGTGAGTTGGGAGCGAGCTGAAATGTGCTGGAGGAGGTTTGCACTGGAGGCCATCCCCTCTGACAAGCTCCCTGTGGGAATGGAGCCTCTCACGGGGCCACATCACCGCTGGGGAGGCAGCGGCAGCGCGGCTGCAAACGCAGCACTTCTGTGCTTAAATACATTTTCCCCCAGACTGAGCATAGGTTTAGAAAAAAAAAAAAAGGAAAGAAAAAAGAAAAGAACACTGAAGAGAAAAACGACCTTATTCACAGCTCAATGGGAAGACTCCCCCTGAATTTCAATGAACCTCAGCAAGCCTGTGAGGCTGGATTAACATAAGAGCTGGGAGGAAGATTTCCAGGTGCTCCCCACACCCAGAGTCAGGTTTTCCAAGAAGAATCAGCACCAATGTGTTTTGCCCTCCAGCTCAGTAATGTGTTTACAGCCAGGCAGCCTGGCAATGGCAAGGAGAGTTTCTGTGCTGTGTAGGAAACCCTGGCCACCCAAGATATACCTGTATATTTCTAAAGGAGTTTTATCTACCTTTCCATCTGTGGCAGAGGAGATGCTGCCCGGCTCATCCCAGCTGTGCCTGGCTGGGATGGTGCCAGCACAGGTTTCACCTCCCCAGCCAGTCCTGTGAAGTCTTGTTGTTGGGAGAGCCCAGATTGCACCAGATTCCCCAGCTGGGAATGGGGATGGGATGGGCATGGAATGGGGATGGTCTCTCTCCAGGACAGACCTGCCCTCCTGTGCAGGAATGCCAGAGGGTGGACGTGCCTACAAAGCTTCTGCCCCTCCTCAATGTGGGCAACCAGCCCTTGTGGTGGGGAAAAATTCCTTCATGACCCCTGTGTCCTCTCTGCAGTGTTTGGACCAGGAGGTGGGACCCAGTGGTCCCTGAGCTGCAAAGATTTCCTGTCTCAGCACAATATTCCCAGTCTCATGTGGCTAGACCAAGTGAAGACTTGAAGGAAGGGCAGCAGATACTCTTAATACTGTGGTTACTCTTGTGCCAGTGGATGGGGTTTCATCATTGTGTCTGGTTTCATCCAGCAGAAAAACAGGAGTGAATCCCACCAAAATCTCACCAAATTTTTGCTGGATCTACCAGCAGGCAGCAAGCACAGCTGGAATGGCAGTGACATTTGCAGGAGGTTTTATACAGCTGGGAGGTTTTTAACCCTTTCTCTCAGAAAGTTATTAAAAATTGTGAATTTGAAAAAGCTGAGAGAACAGAAAAGCAAACCAGGCCTGATTGCACCAACTCCCAAAGAACAAGTCAATTAAGGTCTCTGAAGGAGAGGCTTCTGAGGCTTCATCTTCAGCTCCCAGAAACATGTCTGTGTGCCTGCTTCCACTGTTATTTTAACAGGGACTAGGATTCAAATTGCAATCTGGTTCTCCAGGATGCTTTAGACTGAACAGAGCTGGTGCCTCGCTGCGGCCACAGGTGTGGGAATCTCGTTAATGAGAGCAGGATCCATCTCCAGCTCTGGATCCATCACCAAACCAGGAATCAGCCTGACCCTCTGAGCCAGGCTGCCATCTCACCAAAGGCTGCCTTTGTAACCTCTCCCTGTGCTTTTAGCCCTCAGCTGAAATTTTTAATGAGTCCCCAGAATTAGCCCATCCAAGTCGTTTATTTATGGGTTTATTGTGATGACCTGGTAAGACTCGGGGTCGCTGCAAGTGTTCCAGTGTAATGCCAGGCACGGCTAGCCCAGACCCTGGCACTGGGTTGTAAATACCTAAAGACATTCTCGACTGCATTATTTCTGTTTGGTTTTTTTTTAATGCTGAACTGTATGTTTTAGAATACACAGCTGTCTTTGTTCAGAATAAACCAAAAATAGCAGATTTTCCTCTGCTTAGCTGGGTGTTAAATTATTTACATTTCAAAACCCATAAGTAGAAACAATGACTGCATTTCCATAGCCTGCTCCTGCTGTCAAACATCCTTTTCCCTTCTGCAACCTAATTTAGACTTCCCTTTTAGAGTTGCAGTTTTGCTCCATTTTCAATTATATTAGAGGAACCAAGATTTCAGGCCATTATCTCATCATTCCCATGAATAGAAACACAAAATGTGCTTATGCTGCTGGGACACCAAGCCTGGCTGGGAGGACATGGCCACTGAAGTAAATCCACAAGAAACCATGCTGCTGCAGAGAGTACTGAAAGCCCAAGGAAAAACCCCAAGGCAGGACAGGGTGCAAAGTGGGGATTGGTCTCTTCTCCCAAGTAACAATCAATAGGCCAAGTGGAAATGTCCTCAAGTTGTACCAGGGGAGTTTAGATGGGATATTAGAAAAAATTTCTTCCTGGAAAGGGTGTTCAAGCACTGGAACAGGCTGACCAACAAAGTGGTAGAGAGGTGTTAGATTAATGGTTGGACTTGATGATGTTAGAGATCTTTCCACCAAAATGATTCTGTGATCCTGAGATGCTTCTTAGGGTCAGGGCTGCGATGTTAAACGCAAAGCCTGGAGAGCAGCCCAGGTGAACAAAAGTGCTTTGGTAAGGGTGCAGGTTGAGACCTGAATAAGAAGATGTTTCAAATATCACATAATTTCACCAGATTGCTTCTCTGAAGGGCTGGCTGATCCTCAGCTTTTCTTTACTAACCCTCAAATTCCCCTTGGCACCTCCCCGCTTCCCCATCGCCCTTGCCAGGTGCTCTGCCTTGTGACTGCCAAACCCTTTGGCAATTATTTGTGCACATGCCAGCCACCTTTGCCCTGTTCCCAGCTAAATCCCTGTGTGCATTACCACTGACTAAAAACCACTGGGGGCTGAGTGTCAGTGTGAAACAAGGACAAACCAGGCCAAGGAACATAGACTTTAGGTCTACTTTCTGTGTCAGTTGACCAAAGCTCACTATATTTTTACTCCTATGGCAGAAGAGCATCCCATTGGTGCCTGCTCTTCTTGGACACTTATAAAAGGAACATCCTGTGTCTAAGTGGAATCTCTGAATTGCCAACCCTTGTGATTTTAATACCAATCTTCTGATATTTGGAATTTTTCATAAAACTGTGGCACTTGGATGCAAGCAATTAAGTGAGGCTCAGCTTTCACTGAGAAATGAGAGAAGAAGTTTCTAGTCCTCATGTTTTTGAAAAGCTGGAAAATGCGCCTGCAGGCACAGACTCCAAAAGGCAAATTAAAAGAACCAATATGTTTTCTTTCTTTTTAAAACAATTGTGATTTAGGGAGGGGAATGGGGGGCTCGATTCATGATTTATAGATGCAGCACTTGGCAGCTCTCCGGTCTCAGTGGTGGCTCCATGCAGATGGATCTGGGGCTTTCTGGGAGCTGCACAGTATTTTTCACCTGGTTCCTTGCCCCACTTTTAAATAAAAAATACCCCCAAAAATCTCTGTAAGATTTGTCCTACAGCAGGCACAATTTTAAAGCTGCACATGCCATTTTATAGCCTGGTTCAGATCCAACCAGGTCTAATCTCCTGTATTTAGATTCTGGGAGATACTGCCAGGATCCCAACATGCTGACTGACACGTTTAACTGGGGTGGATGACACTGAAGGTTTGATGGCATTGTGTACATTTAGGAGGGCTCAGTGCTTCAGTTGGCCCTTTTGAAAATCCTGCTGGCATTTGCATCACCTCTGTATATTATTTCTTAACCTCATGGTGCTGCTGCTTCTTTCCAGACCAGGAGAAGCACCTCCCTCCCTGCTGTGTTGTCCCTCTGTGGGGATTGTCCCCAAGGGCTTGGCTGATCCAAGGGCAGTTAAGTCTTCTGAAAAATTGCAGTTGAGTTGTCTTTGGAAAGGCACCTGTGTGGTTTTGGGCTGAGGCTCTCCAGTGTTCCTTCCCTCACTGCCAGGATGGGGCTGTTGGGTGGGATAAAGCATTTCTGGTGGGCATCAGACCTGTCACCTTCCACTGAGGTGTTCTCTTACATAGAGAAAGGGCAGAAACAGGTCTCTGCAAGGGTTGCTGGTTTCTGGACCCACTCCCTGATGGGGCTGCACCCTCTTTCAGGGTCAGGAGCTGCCCATCAGCTCCCCTTTCCTGCTCCTCAGCCTGCTCTGACATAGAGGTGCCCTTCTGCCTGTTTGCAGGCTGAGAACTCTCCTCCTCCACGTGTTTCCTGGGGTGTTTATGTCATACTTCTGATCCCCAAGAAGCACCAGGGCCGTGCTAAGAGTTTACTAACCCTTGTGGAAAGCAGGGATGTTGGAGGCCACCATGGACTAGGCTTCTGTAGAATTTGGGGCTGAATTCCAGAGCTCTGAGCAAACCCCTACGTGAGGGCATCAGTAGGACCATCCCAAACACTTCTTCCTAAGAGTGGGGCAGCTCTTATTCCTGCACCCCTTCCCTCTCACTTCACACCCTATTTCATTGTTTTGGTGAAAACCATTGGAGGCAGCTGCAAGCAAAACAAAACTCCAGCGAGGCTCCTCTGCCAGTGAGAGCCTGACTTTGCTCAAGGTGGGGTGTGAACCAGAACCACCACAGCACGTCCGGAGTGTCACTGTGTCCGGGTGTCACCGTGTCTGGGTGTCACTGTGTCCAGGTGTCACTGTGTCCAGGTGTCACTNTGTCTGGGTGTCACTGTGTCCAGGTGTCACCGTGTCTGGGTGTCACCGTGTCCGGGTGTCACCGTGTCTGGGTGTCACTGTGTCCAGGTGTCACCGTGTCTGGGTGTCACCGTGTCCGGGTGTCACCGTGTCTGGGTGTCACTGTGTCCAGGTGTCACCGTGTCTGGGTGTCACCGTGTCCGGGTGTCACCGTGTCTGGGTGTCACTGTGTCCAGATGTCACCGTGTCTGGGTGTCACCGTGTCCGGGTGTCACTGTGTCTGGGTGTCACTGTGTCTGGGTGTCACTGTGTTTGGGTGTCACCGTGTCCGGATGTCACTGTGTTTGGGTGTCACTGTGTTTGGGTGTCACTGTGTCTGGGTGTCACCGTGTCCGGATGTCACTGTGTCCCGGTGTCACTGTGTCTGGGTGTCACTGTGTCCCGGTGTCACCGTGTCTGGGTGTCACCGTGTCTGGGTGTCACTGTGTCTGGGTGTCACCGTGTGAGCACGAGGATGCTGCTCCGTGGTGGCCACGCCTGATGTTGCTGGGGAAGGCGAAGTAAACAGCTCCACCTTAAACTGCAGAGAGCACCTTAAGCTTTCTCCTGGCCTCCTGCCACCGAAAATGCTCCAGGCGGAGCTTTAATCAGAAGGAAGACTGTGCTTTACATTGTGGGGGAAGGGGTGGCCAGAAGGGCATTTCTCCATTGATTTTTTAATTTTAAAAGTTTATTTCTTGCATGGTGGTGGGCTTTTTTTGGGGGGCGGGGGCTTGCGTTGGGGTTTGGTTGGTTGGTTTGTTGTTTTGGGGTGGGCTTTTTTTTTTCCCCTTGACACAGTAAATTTCAAATTGATTTTGCAATCCTGTCTGCCCCATCCTTGCACTCTCCCTTTCAAAGGTAATTGAGACCAGAAGTTTCACTTGCCCGCCTGGCATCCCCTCGTCCCCTGTGATGCTCCCTGAAAAGGGTTTCAACAGCTGGCCCTTCATCAGGGACACACTTCTGGGGGGGCAGCTCCATTCAAGGACATCCTTCCCTTCTCCCCTCCTCCCACACAGGCATATTTCAGGATCAGGGATGTGTCTCCTCCCAGGGGTTCCTCTGATGGAACCGGGGTGCCCTTTGCAAAGCACTGGCAGCCCCCCCAGCTCTGGGCTGTGTCCCCAGCCCATGAATCTCCCCCCAGCCCAGCCGACCAGAGGGTTTATTTTTCACCAGGCATTTCCTGCTAATCAGACCATTAGTCCTTGTGCTGATTAACCAGCTAGTTCTCAATTTAATTAAAACATAAGCTTTTTTGGAAGAGCCAGAAGTTTCCATCATATTTTATTCTTATCATTCCAGATCTGATTCGCACTAACCATAAGCATCAGGGGGAAACCAAAGCAATTAACCCTTTCCCTTGCTGAGGAGGGTATCTAATTGCTAATTGACTATTCTCCCAGGGAAGCTGCAGATTTTTCTAATGCTGCTTTGCCCCAGAGCCTGAAGATCTAAAGACATTTATGCTTTCTCAGGGTTTCATTCAAATACAGAGGCTTCGCAGGTCACACCATCTTTCTTTCTAGGCTATTGGGAGACTTCAGGAGCCAAGCATGAATTTAGGGTAGGGAAGGACATGATCTGTCACAACCCCGAGCTGTGCGATGAGAGAAATGCCCAAATGTTTGCTCTGCAGTGAAAACAGTGAGCACTGGGGTCACCTGGGAGGGCCTGGCTGTACCCAGCTCTGTGCCCACGGAGCACGGGCCCCACATGCTGCAGCGGCATTTGGGACACGGCTCTTTTTTGTAGTTTCTTTTTTATTTTTCTTTTTTTTTTCTTTTTTTTTTTTTTTTAATAAGGCTTTGGTATCTCATTACCAACCTCAAAAAATATTTGGCTGTAACTTACTTTTGAGGTTTGGGCTAAGTCCAGGTACTCCATCAAGAGAAAAGTCGAAGCTAAATAAACGAGTTCAAGTTCGAACCTCTCCAGCGCCGGCCGCGGGGCGTTCCCCGGCCACCGCCCGGGATGCCTGGGGTGCTGGGAGAGCCCTTCTAAGAAAAACTGCTGCACCAGAGGCTTTGGAAAGTATTTTCCAGAAACAGCTAATGGGTGATCTTTCGTCTTGCAAAAAAAACCCCAAAAACAAAAACAAAAAACCCACGCGAATAATTTGCTCCTCTGCGTGTCCCCATGAGGGCAGGCTGTGCCTGTTGGGATTTATTTCTCCCCTCCCCACCTGACCGTGTTTCCCACGGCCCCTCGGGGCACAGCCTGCTTCTTGCCTCGTGTTTCATTTCACCGCCAGCCTGGAGCAAACGGGATCTTTGTAAAACATCTTCCTCTCTCTGCTTTGTGATTCCTGCTGGGTGGGGCTCAGCCCTGCCCCGCTCCGCTCCTCGCATCCCAGGTTAAAGCCTCCCGGTGCATCCCTAAAGCAGTGCGGGGGAACCCTCGGTCACCCCGCAGCCCTGAGCCTGGGAAAAGCTCTCTTAAGCCTCGAGAGCACTGAGGCATTTTCACGTTGCATTTGCAGGGTCCCCTTCCCTGGGCACCTGCCCGTGGTGTCTGCTCAGGGATCCCGTGGGATTTAGGGAATTGCACAGCCACTGCTTTTGGTTTCAGATATTGCTTCCATCAGGAACGGTTTCCTATAACCATCTTCCCCAACACATATGGCCAGATAGAAATAAACAAACACAGAATCATATGCTGGAAAAGACCTGCCTGAAATCTCTGATGGGATCGTGTTCAGTCCCAGCAGGAATATCCATGTGGAAGTCCTGGGCAGCCCCTGGCCCCAGCACTGGGCTGAGCTGGTGTGGGAGGTGTCAGCCTCTTGCCTCAGCTCTCTGCTTTCATTTTGGCCATCTCCTGAGAGCTCTAATGGAACAAGGATCATAGAATCACTAATGTTGGGTAAAAGACCTCTGAGATCATAGATTCTGACCATTAACCCAGCCCCACTTCCAAGCCCACTACTAAGTGTGTCCCCAAGTGCCACATCTACACATCTGAGAGCTTTCAAGGATGGTGATTCTGCCACTTCCCCAGCAGGGTGGTGCAGGCCTGCCAGATTTTTCCACAGGTAAAATTTCCTCACCTGTTCCAGGCACAGGAATTGTATTTGCATTGGAGGAATTGCACTGTGGTTGTGTGTGCAAACAGCAGAGTGAGCTCACAGAGCCTGCTCCTGCCCACTCCACAATCTCTCTCCTGCATGGGAACAGGGTGCTGCTTCCTGGCCTTTGGGATGATCTCCCAAAGTGGTGCCTGGAGCTGCTGGATGTGTGAACACTCTCACAGCACGGGCTGCACACACAGGAGCTGCTCTGCAGAGTCATCTGAGAGGGAGACACTGTCTCTCTGTGCTCGTAGCACATTTTTCTGCTTGAATTACTGCAACATCAGCCAAATGAGGAGGGACTGCAAATGATCACAAAAGCAAGGGAACTCCTAGGGTTCAACATGCTGGGAATATCAAGCTACTGTCTGGAAAAATACAAAAAAAATGCTGTTGATTCATTCCTGCAGCCCTGACATAAATTAGGTAACTAACATGACCTGTGACTGTTTCTCTGAGAGACTGGCTGAGACATGACAAATATGCCCTTCACCATACCAGGGCTGATTACTGAGAGTGCTATGGGAATAGCTCAGAGCCTCGCAGTTACATTATAATAAACAAGATGCCACTTAAGGAAAACAACTGGAAAGCCCACAGGTCCCATCTGCCTGGCTGCAGAGGAGCTGTGCTGGGAGCCCTGGGCATGGCTGGATATTGGTGATATTCAGGGAGGCTTTAGGGAAAATCCTTGCTCTCAATGATAGGAAAAGGACTTCAGACTGATTTTTTGTTTAAAGTGTGGAGTTCAGGTTTGTGTGGGCATCTTTCCTGGTCATCAGCGTGGGCAGATGGTGTCTCTCTGGTGAATTCACACTCTCCACGACCAAGAGATCCTGTCCCCAGGAGTCAAACCTCCCCGGCCCTTGAAGTCATGCTGCCAGCATTGCCACTTATGAAAGCAGATTTCCAGGCATCCAAAACAACAACAAAAAAAGTCATTTCATTGCCATAGTGCTGGATTTATTGGATGTTGACAGAGCTGAGAGCAGGGCAGCTCCCACCCCCCTGCACAATGCTGCTGAATCACTCGTGGGAAATGTTGGGTTCAGCACTTGCTGGGGAGGGGCTGGGCAGAAAATGCTTGTTTGAACTATTCCCTATTTGTGCTAAGGCCATAAAACCCACACGTGTCCCAAAGCCTGAGCTGTGAAGCCCCAGTCTGAGGAGACATTTGAGGGGTCTTGCCGGTGCTTAGGTAACAGTTTATTCTTCTCTCAGCTTCCTGAGCCATTTCAATCCTTGAGTTCCAACGTGCAATTTCACCCAGAGTGGCTCTGTTTGAAAGGGTGACCAAACTGCAAATCAGCCCCTTCAAATCCCCAGTCATGCGCTTTACATTAGGCAATTAAACTGAGCAATAAATATCACTTTGTTGTGAACGAGCCTCCATTTCCTTTCCTATTTTAATAACAATAATGGTCAAACTTCTGTTTAAGAAGCAGTTTCTGGTTCTATTAGGAAATGTGCCAACCTATTCAAAGAGACAAAAGATTTGTATGGAGAGGTAATAGCTTTTATTAAGCCAAATTATATAATTAGTAAAAAAACAGCCATGCTCTCAGGAACACAAGCCCTTCTTCGGGTCTGGGGAGAGGCAGTGGCTCCTGGCAGCTGCAGAACAGCTGTATGTCAGGATTGCTCTAGCCCAGGTCTCTTTGATCAGCGCTGCTCTGCCTGGGGCAAGGTGTCTGGCACTTTCCTGGGCTGGGTTTAAGGGGGGCAGCTCCAGTTTGGGCAATGTTTCTCCTCCGGTTACATGGAGCATAGTTTCAGGATTGTGTATATAATTTTTTTTTTTTTTTTTACAAGTTTGAGTTTATCTTACAGCTTTTGCAAGGACCTCTGACCTACAGCAACCATTTCTTTCTTGGTGTTGCAGCCATGCAAGCAGAAAAGTCTGTTAAATACACTAGCCCCAAATGCCCTGTCTCAAGTTGTGTGCAAGGAGCTCACACCTTAGGGGTGGTTTTTTTTATGCAATTTTTTGAACATTCAATTTGAGCACAAAGGATTCCTGCCACTTCTGCTGGCACAGCCTTTGCTGCTTCTTTCAGACTGGAAGCCTCTTGGGGCAGGGACCATGGTTTTAATTATGTACAGCTCCCAGCTGAGCAGAACCATCAGTCCCCATTAAGTGAATAAATAATTACTTCAGTGAAGCACAACTCACTCCTGGCTCAAACCCATTACTGAAGTGTTCATAGGTCATGGTGTATTTGTAAGCATAACTTAAATAAGATATGCAGGTTGGACAACCCATCAGCAAAACGTCAAATTAGCCTCCAAATCCCATCATATATTTTGGTGGCAGATTCTTCAATTTATCAGTAACACACATCCATTGCTATCTGCCACTGCACTGTGTCCCTGGACTCCACATGAGGATGTCCCAAGAAGTTCTTCAAAACTGGGGAGAAGAGCCAGGTGTAGCTCCTGATATCTCACAGGACAGGTTTGGGCCAGTGCTCCTCAGCAACAATGAAATGCAGGATGAACTCTTCTTCAGCAAGGGATCAGGTGCCACAAAATGTGTGCAGGTTTAACATTCACGTTGGACAGGTGCTGGGGAGAGGATTCCATGCCTATGTCCCATCACAGCCCTGTGAATGTGCAGGGACTGTTAAAGTTGAATCACCATCAAAAGTTAACTGGGTTGTGTCTGCCATATCCTCTTTTTATGCCAGTCACTAATTTACAGAAGAACAAAAGCTAGATGGGAAGAGGATAATTAAAATGGGAAAATACTCCACAATTCCCAGGAGAAAAATGCAGGTGGCAGATTGGGATGCAGGATTCCCACTCGCCCACCTTGTGCCTTGTAGCTCCTGAAGGGTGTTTATCCATTGGTTTATTTGTGACCAGACCTTGGAGCAAAAGACAAGCTGCCCTGCTCCCACAAGGACTTGTGCCCTATGGACCAAAGGTTTTTCTCCTCTCTCCCAGCCAGCTTTGAGGACAGCTGATGCCCTGCCATGGTGTTGGATGCTCCCCCTGGCAGGGTCCCAGATCATCATCTCCCGTGATCATGGTGTCTCCTGACATAGCTCAGCCTCCCCTTTGCTGGCAACCTCTTCCCACCAGGCAGGAGAGCTGCCAGCCCCATCCTCCAGCCACTGCAATAATTTATATTGCATGGAAGCATTGAGCAGCTGTTGCAGGTCACCTTCAGCTGAAGCCTCCATGCCCAGCCATGCCGGACCTCACTCCCGGTGTTTCTGGGCTGCTCTGCCATCTCAGGCACACTTCCCTCTCACAGTTTTATCACCTCGATTTCCCCAGGAGTGGCTGTTGCCTTTGTGGGCTGCTCTGAGTGCTCCCTGATTGTCCTCATCATCCCATCAGTCACTGCTGACGTGGCCACACGTTCCCCATGTGCTCCACCACTGGGGCAGCTCTTCTCTAGCTCCTGAGTCTCCCTGGAGCTCACCAGCCTGGGGACATCAAGCTTTATGGACAGGTATCACCTTATGGATATTTTATCCAGGAAGTGACATGGAATGTCCACTTCATACCCTCCAGAGCCACCAAATGCCACGTGCTGTGTATTAGGCACAGGATTGTTCAAAGAAAAAGGATAAAAATCACAAATGTTGCAAATACACAGACACCAGAGAAGTATTGGACCCACACGGTTAGGAATCTTTTTGGGTAAAAAGGCAGAGATTATTGCAGGAAGTCAGAGAACAATGCTTGACTATTTAAGGACAACTGGTGTTTCCTTTCTGAACATCAGCACTATTTATTTGTTTTGGGGTCCAGCCAGATCCCATTTGATATCTGCTCTCTGGTTAAGGTGGAAAAGTATTTGAAAGGACGTGCTCAATGTTACCAAAACAGAACTGGCCTGTATCTCTATTCATGTTCAATGGCACCTTGGAAACCACCTGTGATTGCCACAAGATGTTATGGATACCAGAAATACAAATTAATTCAAAAAGCTGTAGAATTCTGGAAAAAAGGTCCAGTGAGGATGATGAAAATGAAATGTCACAGATCACCAGCAGATGGGAAGATGATGTCTGATCACTTTTCCATTGTCCTAATGCTCTTCCCAAGCCACCCAGCACTGGACACTGAAAAAGAGAGAGGATATAAATGAGCTTTTGCAATGACCTAGCATGATGTCTTGCCTGTGGAAGAAGTACATTTTCCAGCCCCACTCTTTCCTGAGCAGGGCTGCAAAGAGCTTCCCTGCCAACCCTACCACTCATTTCTGATTTTTTCTATCACAATGTCAGATTCCAAAGCAACATCCAGAGCTAATCCCACACTGGCTTCAAAGGTTTTATTACAACATATTCTAAAAGAATTCTAAAATATTTAGGTCTAAATTGATATCAGGCTGGTCCTGTTCTGCTTCCAAAGAAGGTGTCTTTCAGCAGTCTGTGAGTGTTGAGCTGTAGCATCTCTGCTTTGGAAAATTTCAACTGACCTCTAATTCCTCCTTTCCATCTTGTAGCTTTCTGTGTTATCTAACACCACAAAAATTGAAAGGGCCCAAAAGAGCTTTCTCGTGTCTGCTTTTGAGAATGACACCTTTTCAGGTGGAAAGCGTGGTACAGGATGACATGAAATAGGAATGTTACCTCTTACAGCCTGCTGAAAGCAGAAGTTGTTTTCCAATCCCTTATCTGAGCATGGAGGAATTTTCCATCCAGTCTTCACATCCTACTGGACAGGAGGGGTCTTCCCTGCTCCTCAGCGAGGCAATGGACACTGTGCTACAGGTACTGTGTTACCTAACCCAGGGCGAGGTCCCTGGTCTCCATGCCCAGTACTGACATGTCTCCAAGGGAAAGGACAATAAATTGATGGAAATAAATCTCCCCACTGTCAGGTCACAATGGTTTCCTCATGGGCATCACCACTTCCATGGGGGATAATGAGCATAACCTGCCAAGCACTGGAATTTCCACACTCTGGTGTGGTCAGGGCACTTCTCTCCTGGACGGGAACAGGAATCTCATTCCTGAGTTCACAAGTTAAGACTGCTCCTCCTGCATTTTTGAATAATTCTGTGAGTCCCCTCAGACTAAGGAATGAGGAATAATTTCACACCAGCAGCACAGCATTTCTTGTGCTTTATCTCCAGCCGCACCTGACATGTAAAACCTTTCCACCACCCATTGTAAAACCAGAGCAGAAGCCTCATGAAGAGTCACGGGGCAGTGAGGGTTAATTCCACAGGATTCAGTAATTCACAAGAAAGGACAGGGTGAGCTCTGTTTGCATAAACAGTTAAAGGTTATTTCCAAATATTAACCATGGCAGCAGAAATTACAATTGCTTTGCCAATCACAGGCAACACGAAAACATCAAAGCCTTTTTCCTGCAAATCAGATTCCGGTGTAATAAACTATTTAACCCTTTCCATTAAGCAGAAACCAAGGAGCCGAAGCAATTAGGCTAGAAAAGGGGAAAGAAGAAGATGAAGCCAAAATAGCAGTAGCACATTTGGCCAGCCCCGCAGAAACGACACAAAACTGGCTGGATTCCAGTGTCTGCTTGCTTTGCAGCTCCAGGGCAGGTCTGGCTGCACAATCTTTACATAGAAATCAGACTCGCCCACTCCTCCCTCCTGCTTTTCTTACAGCAGACAGCGGTAGTGGGGGGAGTCCGTGGGCCAGATAAAGTTGCCTTGGTGCTTATTCCATTAGAGGCAAGGAGATTTTTCTCCAGGTTTTTAATTAGAAAAAAATCCCTGCCTCGACCCAAACACACGTCTCCTGCCCGTGTGTTAAATGGCTTAATTTCCCCTTCACTTGTACTGCCCTGCAACTGCTTCTATTCCTTATGTCATCGCTGATGACAGAGTTTGCTCGAGGCCCTCAGTAATGAAGTGCAAAAAAAGGTATTAAAAACACAGGCCACTTCTCTGGCTGACTGAGGGCTGGTTTTTAGTGCAAGTGAGGGGAGAAGGGGGTGTTTCTTTCTTCTGCCTAAATAATGAAAGGACTCCACAGGGCAGCCTGGAGCATCAGGCACTGTTTCCCCCAGACAGCCCCTGCAACCCCCAGTCTGGGAAACTTGTTGGTTTTGGCTCCATTTCCAGCTGGTCTGATCTGGGAACAGGTATCCCACAGCTTGCAGTGCTCTGATGTTGATTTACAAGTGCCCCAGTTACAAAATCAGAAGTCCTGAAGCAATACTAGCATTTATTTACAGCAAACTTTCTCTCTTAGTCACCCATTAGCGAGTGCAAGCTGTTAATGAGTGTCCTGCTACTGTTCCATACTGCTTTGTGGTTAGAGGTCATAAATTCACTTTGAGTTTGCAACCTCACTGGGTTTCTTTCCTTATTCCTCTTAATTTCTGGTCTTTCGGGCAGGTTTTTTTTCTGAAGACTGGTCCTGATTTGATACATTAACCTCACCGAGGACACAGTTACGTTTAAAAATGACATTTTGTTCACATTGCTGCATTGCTCATAAAAGCGCTTTGAGGATTGCAGAGGATCTCGAGGCTCACAGCCCTTAAAAGCCCTCGTGTTTATGTAAAGATCATTTCGTGTCTCTGAAGAGAATCATTCCTCTGATGCATCTCTTCATGCAAGGACACAATAACAGACTGTCCTATGGCACCAACCCTCACCCTGCCCGAGGGCAGATGTCAGCATGAGCTGAAATTCTTGTGTTATTCAGCACACTGTCCCTGAGCAGGGCTGGTGGCCTCTCACAGACCCATCCCTTCTCTGTGTTCTTTGTCCCCTTCACCACCCTGGGCAGCCCTGCTGGGGCTGGGGGGATTGCTGGAAGCTCCCCAGGATACCCTGGCAGCCAGCAGCCCTGGCACCACAGGCTGTGTCCAGCTCACCCCACAACACCCACTCAGCCCTGGAGCTCTCCTGCCTTGCTCAAAGCCGGCACAGAGAGTGCCTCAACACCCCTGAACACAAAGACAAGCAACGATGCCTTAACCAAAAGCTAGTAGAGCCCTAGTTCTACAGAAAGCCTAAAAAACAAAAGAGGGAAAGTAGAAAAGCCCTCTGTTAGGGACCCTCAGTCCCTTCAGAGGAGAAGTCTGAGCTGTCCTAATTCTCTCCATCTGAGCTGGAGGTTCCATCTTCACCTGGAAACCAGAGCCCTTTGCACCTCACTGCTCAGGGCAAGACTGTAGGCTTAAGGTGATGTGGAGCTCATGGGGATCACTGCCTGCCTGATTTGTCTGCAGCTCTTCTGAATTACTAAGTGCAAGGTAGAATTGTTTGGGATTTTTTCCTTTGTTCCCATTGTTATAGTGAGCTGTTGTTGCATTCCTGGGGCAGTGTCTGCTTTTCAGATTGGCAGACTGTAGGTTAAGCTTTCAGTTGATTTATGGGTTGTTTTCCTAGGGTGGTTAGCTAGGTAGAAGAGAGCAAAAGGATCCACACAACATATATTATCTTGTTTTCAAGATCTTGAGAAGGGTTTTGGCTCAGGGGCTAATTGGAAGGCCACTCTTCCATGTGGGAAAAACATGGAGCAGGAAGAAAAGTGTATTTGTACTCTTTGGGGGTTGAGAACTGGGGTTTGGAGGTGTTTTAAATTATTTTGTGTAAACTTCAGATGTTCTAATACACTGAGTAGCTTACAGGCTTGGGTGTATTCTCACAACAGCCCCAAGAAATAAGGAAATAGTGATTCCACGTTACACTCAGAGAACTGAGGCACAGGAAGAGATGTGTGAAGGCTTGCTAATGGGAAATGCAGAGCCCTGATCTGCCTGAGGTGGAGCATCCTGCAGGACAGCCATAAGTGACTGCAGTCCTCCAGGTACCAGGGTAGCTCCCTGTGTGAGCTTGGCTAAAACTGGGATTTCCTCCCAGTAACCAGTGCTCCCTAGCACTGACCAAACCCCAGCTTCAAACCAGAGCTGTACACCTGTCCTGGGAGCATTTTTTCTTTAAGAAACAACACAGTCGCGACAATGAGTAACCTTACATTTTGTAGACCTGTGGTAAACAATAATAATATTACTGCCAATAATTATCACTACTAAAGACCCTGCTTACTAGATGTCTCAGTAATGGATGAGGTCCAGCAGATCTTGGAGAAAGTGAATGTCTTTAACTGGGAAATTAGAAAATGGAAGGAAGAAGAAAAAAAATAGGATCCTATCACATGTCTCCTCTTAGCTTTCGACTTGCCTTCCCCCGAATGTTTCCAAAACAGCAGGAATACAACTTGGCTGTAGGTCTGTATTATGTAATAATGATTTCTTTGTTTCCTCTCACTTTAAGGTTTAGCAACAGGGAAGAAAAAACCCTCACATATAGAAACGGGGGAGGGGAACTTAGGGGTGTTAAGACGATGCTGGATCCCTCCGAGCTATTAATGGCGAATTGCATAACCACTGCCGAGGGGTTGCTAGGTTTTACCACGTCCCTGCTCCGTGTTAAATATTAACAGAGCTTGTACTTTCGGTGGTGTCGCTGCTGCCGAGGCTGGGTACGGCCGCCAATCCCAGCCGGCCGGGTTTCCATGGAGCTGGCGGCACCGCTTCTCTCCATTCACAATGCGATCCTCCCGGTGCTTTGGCTAAACCCATCTCGGAAAATGAGGCGTGTCAGACGGGGCAGAGCAGCTTTCCAGCGTCGTGCAGGGATGTGCAGGGCTGCGTTCGCTTGAAACCAGCAAGGTTTGGAAGCGCCAGGACTGTTTTGTCTGTCCTGGCAGCTCTGCAGAGCCGCACGGTGCCTTTAACCCCCTGGAACAGGGTTAACCTGCGAGCTGGGCTCTGCTCCCTGCTTGTAAGAGAGATGGGGACAGACTTCCCAACAGGGGTAGGACAAGGGGTGATGGTTTGACCCTAAAACAGGGTCAGGGGGAAATTTTTTTTACAATGAAAGTGGTGAAACACTGACGTAGGTTGCCTAGAGAGGTCGTGAATGACCCATCCCTGGAAATATTCGAGGTCAGGTGTTGGATAGGGATCTGACCAAACTGGTCTAGTGGATGATGTCCCTGCTTGTTGAAGGGGGTTGGACTAGATGGCCTTTAAACAACCTTTCCAGCCCAAAACATTTTATGATTCTCCCCTGCTGTTCCTCCTCCTCATATATCTTCCTTCTGTTTCCTGGTTTAAATTAGACTGTAAAATCTTCTGGATTAGAGATGCAAAAAATAAATGCAATATCTCCCAAACCTTGGGTTTGCCTTCTTTCCCCCCACTAACATAACTCTCATCAAAACCTTTCAGATTTACATTTAAAGCATTTTAATGGAATTAATGGTGCAGATTTTCAACACATTGTCTTCATGGGACAAGTCTAGGGCCATGCTGGGACCAGTTTTCATCCATGCTAGATGCTGAGGTTTTGCTTGCTGCTGGTCTTTGGAGCAGGACAGTGCTGGATGCTCAAGATCTGCATATCCAATGTGCATGTGAGCTCGAACAGCTTTTTTTTATGTCTCCAATTAGGCTAAGTAGGGTGTTGGATTCGAGTGCTAATTAGAAATGACCACTCTAAAATACATTATGATATTTAGGGCTGTGTGCTGTTTGCATATTCAGGTACCAGCTCCTGCTCATATTTGTGTGAGTAATGTGGTGAGTCCATCCACTTTTTAACCTGTCACATTATTTTATTTCTTCTCTTTTTGACAGATACACCGTGCCTAAGAAAATGACTTTCTAGCAGTGGGAATAAGCAGACATAAGGTATGGGATTGTCCATGGCAAAAGGGGGAAGGAAATGTTTGGCAGTGAGAGGCAGGAACTGGCAATCAGGGTTGGTCCAGCCCTCTAAAAACAGTAATGTGGGTACTGAAGAGGGGGGTCCCTGAGAGACCAGAGTCTGCTGGAAAAAAACAATTAGCGGAAAAAATAACAACCTCTGGCTTCCTAAAGCTACCCTGCAGGGTGTACCCGAGGGCAAAGCCGTGTCCTCTTGGCTGTGGCTTGGCAGCGTTGGGGTGAGTATGGTCAGTGCCACACGGTGTGGCCCGGGCACTCTGCCACCACTGGAGAGGTGCAGGGTGGCAACCCAGGTGAGCAGCCAAGGTGCAGGGCTGAGCTGAGGAAAACTGTTTCTAAAAGTTACATTAATTAATGTCAGCTAAACTCCAAGCTCTCCTCAGCTGGGCAAGGACTGTTGGGTTTCTCACTGTGTGAGCTCTTACATGTTCTACACGCCAGACTGGTGCAGCCTCATCTGAATCCTTGACACATGTGGCTGTTCTCATGCACCACGGGGACAAAGCTGTCCTGGCCCCGTGTGCTCTGTGCTGTGGCACTTCCCTGTACCCACAGCTGCAGCCAGCCAAGAGTTTTCCCTTGCACCATGGAATGCATCACCTCTGGAGAGCTGCAGCCCCCTTGGGCTGAGCAGGAGCACAGCACAGCCGTAATACCTGATAATAACCGAATGAAGAGGTGGAAGCTGGGGCTGTGAAGGAGCAGGGATGCCCAGAGCCCCCAGGCAGGATGTGGCTGTTGTCAGGGCTGCGTGCAGGAGCTCTCCCTGCTGCAGCCACAGGGCCATCCCTCCCAGCACGAGGGCTTTTCCATGGAGACCCACATGTGCAAACAAACACATGCCAGCTCAGCACTTTTGGAAACTGTTGAGAGACTCTTTTCAAGCACAGGACTCGGCACACACTGTCCTTTTATTTCCTTTTTTAATTTTTTTTTTTCCCCCTGGTCCCTTGGGAATAATTAAACCCATCCATGCAGGCAGCAAGGCCAGGCTGGCTGCTGGCCTGGCAGACAGGGGGGCTCTGAGCCTAAAGATGTGTCCCTGCTGGAACTCCCTCTTCCACACCCCCAGTGCTTCACAGGGACTCAGCCACGTGGAAAAACAGCCCTGAAAAATACAGCCTCACTAAATTTTCATTAAAAATTCATGAAGGTTTGGGCAACACTGGGTTGTGTGAAGCCCAGACTAGAACACAAATGGGCTGCACCTTGCCTGAAGTCCCAAAGCAAAGGGGTTTTTGTAATGCTGCTAAAAACCCAAGCTGGTCTAGGTCCAATATTTGCTTGGCTCCGGTTCAGATTCATCCCTGGATTTGAACTGAAGAACTTCCAGCCCTCAGGTACGTTTATAGGGGCTGAGCATGGACACATCTATGGCTTCACAGAGCCATAATTTCTCCCTGAATGCTTCATTGTTTGAAAATCATAAATAAGGTGGAGTGAAAAGGACAAGCCCCTTTAATCTCTGAGTGGTGTGCTAAATGACGGTGGTAAATCTCTGCTGGCTCCATGGCAGGTAAAGCTGATTTGAAGCTCAATTTGAATCACTCCCAAAATGGTGGTGATTTTATCCCACAGCCTACACTGAAGGTGTGGAGGCCAGCTTTTTGAGGAAAGCCAAAATCAACCCTTCTCTGGACCAGGCTTTGGTGGGAATAGTCAGCAATGCCTTGCAAAGAGTCTGTGTCTATCCTGTTATCCTGATGAAGGAAATGCCCATCCTGCACCGACAGTGAATTTTGTCATGCTCCTTTCTTATGCCCTCCTGCGTATTTCTTACCACTCCTGATCTATTTATTGCTCTGCTTTGCATGGTTTTATAGCCTGCTAGACAAGGCTGTCTCAAGGCCGGCGTGTTCAGGTGTGCTGGAGAAAGCTCTGCCCCAGCAGCGTGGAGGACACTGTGCAAACAGCCCTGGGGGCAGCCCCTCTCCCCTCCAACCCTTCAGTGACTGAAAGTTACTTTCATAGGATCTTAGAATGGTTTGGGTTGTGGATCACTAGTTCCATTAGTTCCAACGCCCTGCCACAGGCAAGGACACCTTCCCCTATCCCAGGCTGTTCTGACCCCAGTCCAACCTGGCCTTGGACATTTCCAGGGATGGGGCAGACACAGCTCCTCTGGGCACCCTGTGCCAGGGCCTCCACATCCTCACAGCAGATATTTTGATGAGTTTTACACAGCAGTGTGTGATCTTTAAAACCCAGATGTCTACACAAGATGCTCACGCTGCTGCCAGTGCTTTAAACCACCCACATGGTGTGTCCCCAGCCAAAGGGTGTCCCCTGGGCTGGGGGGACATCTCTCTGGTGGTGGGGCTGTTCTTTCAACCTGGATTTCAACCACGGTCAGGATGGAAAAAAACCCCAATAAATGCTTGCAGGTTTAAGCATAAATATCCCCTCTGTTTAGGGTGTTAATGTTTATCATTTGGTGGAGAGCAGAGCTTGCACATGGCAGTTCAGTGTGTTTTATTTGCAAAGCACCCTGGGGTGGTTTCACACAAAAGTTGCTGTATTGAATTTTCTTGTGATGTAGTATTAATTTGTACAAACTGCAAATTGATGCTAGTGTCTGATGGGCACAAGCTCTCGAGTTTAATTCGTACACAGCCTGGCTCCCCTCTCAGCAATGAGAGCCTCAGCACTGGGGAAAGCAGGGACACCCTCTGGGAACTGTCAGTCAAAAAAAAAAGTCTTCTGTAAAGGTTTTTCCCCTCTGTCCATCTCTTAATGGCTCTAGCTCAGGTGTCTGAGCTGAAGAAGACTCCACCCCTGCAGCTTCTACTTTGAAAAAGCTGAAAAATCTAACTCAATCTCCTTAAAAAAGAGGGATTAATGCTTTTCAGAAAGAATTTCTGTCCTCCTTTCAGTCCCAGTGGAGTTTTCTGTAAGGCAATCAATAAGTAATGACTAGCAAAAGACTTTAAAAAAAATCCCTTGTTGCTGTCATATTTACCAGATTGTGCATCCCAACCTCAAATCGAGTGAGCTGAGAAAGTGAAAAAAAAACCAGAAGAATGAAGAAAAATCTGAGGAGGATGCTCATGGACTCGCCTTCCATCATATTCCCTGTCGGGGTGGGCTGCTGGGGTGATGCATTTTTGGGGTAGAACACCACAGTGGCTCTGTTAGAAACCCCAGCCCCCAGGGTGGCACGGGGGCCATCAGCACTGGGGTCCCTCACAGCCTGGGACCTGATGGACACAGAGGTGTCCAGCCCTGAGAAAAGGTCCTCTAAAGAGCTGNCCCTGGGACCTGATGGCCACAGAGGTGTCCAGCCCTGAGGGACCCAACTGGGGCACTTCAGCACCCAGAGAAAAGGTCCTCTAAAGAGCTGCAGGAAGTTTAATGGAAACAATATATATGGGGCTCTTCTTTAGCCCTTGAAAGCCTTTTTGGTTTGGTTTTTTTTTTCATGAATGTGAAGTTTTCTTAAAATGAAATTGGCATTTTATTGGAAAAAAGTTCTGGTGTCCTGGGGGAGAGATAAAATTGACTTGTTATTGGCAGCATGGTATTCAGCACGTGGCTGCAGATCTCCTTGGCTGTCCTGTCAGGGCTGAGGTATGTCTGGGCTCAGAGGAAAGGGCTGGGGGAAAGGAAACCCAAAAGACACACTTTTTGATGTGGCCAAGGTGTGTGCTCTCCTTGCAGAGCTGAAAACACAGGAGTCCAAATCACTCCAGGAGTCATGGTATTTTAAATTTTTTTCCCAAAGCTTTAGAGAACTCAGACTAAGCTGTATTTTCCTCTACAAATCTCCTCCCAAAATTTTTGGCTCTCTGTTCCCCGAGACTTTGTAAAACCATCACAAATTCTCACCTGGAGCTGGCATCTCAGAAATTTATTTACAGTTCATTGCTGGCCAATAAGGGTGACAAAGTGTGTTTCACAAGGAGGAAAATCCACTTTGTGGTTATTGAGGGCCAGGTTTGAGACCAGCTCCCAGTCACACAGAAACAGTATTTGCAGCTGTTTGCACGTGACATTATTTCCTGGGCACCTGGCTGGTACATACAATTAAGGACTTGTAAATCTGAGGAAATCTTAAATTAAGGTACCAAAATGTGCCTGCAAACATTTGTGCCTGCCATTTTTCAGCTCTAATAATGGGAGTCCTGTTAAAGTGAGGATGAAAAATTGGTCCTGTGTCAATAACCTTGTATGAATGATGTTAGAGAAAACTGGCAAGTCATCAAAAGACCCTGTTCTCCATTTAATTCTCTTCCTAGCTCATTATGGATTATCATGTTTTGTTGAGTTAGTGGCATGATTATGGAAATAGAAAAACTATTTCTCTCTGCTTCTTATCTAAAAGATGAATGAGGCACGTATAATTGGCTTAAGTTATCATTTAGCAGTGAGGACTGGTGATGCAGAGGTTTTTTTTTGTCCTCAGCCTGAAGTCCTGAGACACATTAAATGGCTGGTGTGTTCCCCTGGTTGTTTTCTGTCCCCAGTGCCCACATGCTTAGCCCAAAGCAATGCACCTGCTAAGGGGTGAAGTACGTTTTTTTCCCCCCAGAAAAATCAGTTGTAAATAACACAGCAGGTGGAGATGACCATCAGGGCATAAATCACCAGCACTAAAACAACAGCTGAACGGCCTGAGCACATCCAGGGAGCCACATCCACCTTCACCTGGGACTCAGTCCTCATCCCACTGCCCTTAACCTGCCTGAGCTGCAGCTGCAGCTTTGGTTTGTGAGATCCCAGAAACAGGAGCTGTGCTCCAGGCAGCATGGGCTCCTGGAGTGTGCTGGGAAAGGATGGGGGGGTTTGAAAGCATTTTTCTTTTTAATAATAAGAGAGAATAAAAATGGCAGGAAGAGGGGAGGTGCCATCAGCAGGAAGGGTTTCTCTTTCCCCACGTTAGGCTGAGCAGTGTTGGAGGTGCTCCCAAACAAGCACTTGCCATTGGGATGGTGGGCCCTGGTTACTGCTGTGTGAGCTCATGGGGACCACTCAGTTTGCACACATTTGGGCCCACAGCAGCCAGGTTTTGGTGTTTAAAAGCCTCTGTCAAAAGTCCATCAGTCATGAAGATCATTGGTGCTGTCATTGCATTTCCTCAGGCCTCAGAGGGCACTGGGCAATGATGTTAATTGGAAACCATAAAACCCTGGGAAAAGCTGAAGCAATTTTGAAAAGGACCTTTTTACCTTCCTGTGATCTCTTATAGCTTTACTCAAAGAGAAACTACTCTCTGAGAAATAAAGGGGAAATTTGTTCATCTTGATTTTCAGAGTGGAGAAAAAGAGCAGTAGGAAGGAGAGAGGATGCTTTATCTGGCTTATAGTATTGGAGCTTAGTTCTTCTCAAAGCATTTTTTCCAAAGCCTATTTTTAATAATGCCAAAATAATAATTGCTGAAATTCCTTTTTTTTTTTTTTAAACATGCAAAGCATCATTGGCAAAAATATTTTCGCAGTTTCCCTTGGCAGTCAGTCGGAGCAGCAGAATCTGATGGACCCTGACAATACCAGGGGACAAAGGCAGCTTTAGAGGACATAAAACTATCTGGGCAACAACTCTCTCTGCCCAAATTGCCTCTGTTGTGTTCCTCTGTTGCCTGACAATATGGTCTCAAGAAAACACAAAATGTTGTTCTCTTTGTGGAAAAGTCTTGCAAGATTTTTTTTTTTTTTTTTTGGTTCTTGCATGTGTTTACTGAAATAAGAAAAAAAAAAGCCAAAAAAGAGGCAGGAAAAAAGGCCCAGAAAAATTACATAACTTATCTCTCCAAATTACCTCTGTTGTAAAAAATGCCACAGAAGACTTCACATTCCAAAAATATCAGCCAGCTCCGTGAGCCGTGAGTGAATGTAGACCCAAGTGAGATGAGGATCAGGCCTAATTTGCTCATAATTATGTTAAACTCATATAAAATAATTCGCCATTTTTCTGGAACCAACCCCCAAATTGTACTTTTAGTATCTAGGAAGGCGCCGGTGAACAATCCATTATATTGTCCTCCCACAGCTATTATTTTCCGAAGTGACAGGGAGATGACAGGAGGCTGTGGCTCCAGGTTGTGAATGAGCAGTGGGAACAGATGGGTTTGTGAGAAGCAGCAATCCTGCTCTCCTGCTAAAAATGCTGCAAAAAGGAACCCCCAGCTAACATGCCCCGAAAATATAGATCAGTGGAACCATCCCCAAGCAGAGGATTTCACAAGGCTTTCCAGGAAGCATCGATAGCTGTGTAATAAGAAAATGGAGCTGCAGATGCTAAAGTATTTATTGCACTTTTCTTCAAATACAGGGACAGCTTCAATTATCCCACTATCATGCACTAAATAAGGTTGATTAACAAAGGTTTAAGGTAACAGAAGGAGTTTTCAATGCCATTAATGTGTCTCATGGGATTCACCCTTCTTTTGGGTAATGGGAAGCTTCTGGTTGTGAAGATGTAGATAATAAGGATTTATAGCACCATAATGTGCAGTGTTTTCGGAAGGGATACTATGAAAACATGAAAACTTGACAGCAAATACTATTTCAATTATTTAGTTGCCTACTGCCATGCTGTCTCTGGTGCTTCACCCTCATCTCAGCCTTTTGCTTTCTCTTTGCCTTTGTCTCCCAGCGGTGCTGGTGTTTCTGCTTCCAGATGAGCACAGCCCCCACTTGCCAAACAACTACCTTAAAAGAACAAAAAGGAGAACAGTCATATAAGGGTCTCTTTGCCATTCCCAAGTTTTCCAGCAATTTTACATGACCACAAGTGGGCTTCACGTGTCCCTCGATGGGAAGGGTTCTGGTGGTTGGAGCTGCTGTGGGAATGAGAATAACCCAGAAAATTATGATCTCAAGGTGAATTTTCACCAAGAGTTATTCCCATAGTCCTGCTGGTGTCTTTGAAGGAATCTGAGCAGAAAGAGCTGGTACAAAACTAATGAGAAATGCTGGAGGAAACCTTAATGAATCAACAGCTAAATTCTTCATCTCCTTTCTAACCAACCAAAGTCAAGAGAAGTTTCTCCATTTTTTTTTCCGTCTTCCTCTGTCTCCTGAGCAATTTCACAAGCAATTTGACAATGTCATACTTTGGGCTCTGCATCTTCCTTGTTCATCATGATTTTTCTATTATTATTTCTCTCTGCTGAGTCAGTTTTCTGGACTATCAATCATAAATATAAGACCCTGCTGCAGTGAGATCTGGACACAGGATGGTGTGAGCTGTGCCACCACTCACTCCTCAATGCCAGGCCAGCCTGCCAGACCAAGGAAACACACTTGGCAATGCCATAGCTCCATCCTGGCAATGCCATCACCCCATCTGCATGACGTGAGACAAAATAAACACAAAAACTGACAACTGGACTCAAATGAAATATGTGTGCTGTAATGTGCAAGCATGACTCAGGCACTGCAGCCAGGCATTCCCCGGAGCCTGGCTGTGTCCAAGAAACATTTTTCTTCCTGGTTTTAGTTGACACATCCAGGCTGATACATTATGTTTATATTTTTGACAGGTTATGATGTAAAGAGGGTTATCACTTCCTCGCTGGGAGAGGACCCAGGGTTGAGAGAGCCACGCTGACCTTCTAACTGGGCCCTGATCTTCCTTCTGCCTCTTCCCACACAGCCCCCTTCTCCTGCCACTGTGGGACAAGTGCTGGAACAATTCTCCTGGATCCTGCATCCCACTCACCCTATCTTCACACATTGCTGTTGGGGTCATTGGTAGGGGGGTGAATGCCCAGTCCATTCACATGGAACATGCACACCCCACAGTTCCAAATGCATACTTCCATAAAACAATGCCACCTCCTCTGCAGTGCAGGTGTGTGTTGCTGGTTCACATGGGTGCATTTTTCCACTGGGGAGGGACATGTTGGGAAAGTGGCAAGGTTGGACACGGACCCCCCTGGCACTGGACACTGCATGGAGTGGTGAGGGGCAGGGTGGGCAGCCCAAGCAGCGATCACTGCACCCACAGGCAGACAGCAATGGCTGGGGTAGGAGCAGTTATCCTGTTAAATGAGAGTTTTACCATTTCCCTCAGCGAGAACTGAATTATATCCTTCAGCAGGCGCAGAGTTCGATTGCTGCTTTTGAAAAATATAGCTGGAATAAATACTGTATGTGTCCCAGATGAGGCTTTTCCCTCGCTATATTCTCTAATTTCCTTCATACAGGAGAAATACTTGTATTTTATGCTTTCTCTCCTTATGCAGTTTGCTATGAGGGCTTTTGGGTCCAAAGGCCCTCACTTTGAATAGAAATGCAGCTTCTCCCCTATTTAAGGGAGGCAAGCAAAGCAACTGGAGGATGCATTGCTTCAGCCCTGACCTATTTCTATGTTCAGCACATTTTTATCCCTCCACAGACATGAGGAGTTGTCCCAAACCCCGGGGCTACTTTCTGCTTCCAGTTCTCTGGAATTGCCCTCGCAGCAGGGCTGGAGGGGATCAGACCTTCCCGAGGGGCAGCAGCACAGGGATCTCTCCTTTTGCTCCCTGCGAGCTGTAAGGAAAATGTCATGCAGCAGGGAAGGTGCTCCACATGTATTTAACACTGAAAGGGAATCTCAGGAGCAGACACACAATTACATGTGTGTTTTTCAGTCCTAATTAGAGTGAACTCTGTAATTGTGAGATGCATTTCTGACTTTTTTTTCCCCGTTGAAGAAATAACCCCTCTTTTATCAAGGCTGAGCTAAACCCCAAGTGGAAAGGTGAGAGAAGGAGGAATAATTAACAATGATGAAGATTCTGCCTGCCATGGGAGCACTGCTGCATCTCCCATTAAAGTTTACCCCTCCAGCACAGGAAGCCCCTCTATGCTCTTGGGACCAGAGAGGAGTGGCCAGGGATGGGCTGTCCCCAGCATGGGGGCAATTAAGGGACTTTTAAGTTGTCACTTCAGCACAAAGGGGTGTGTTTAACTACATGGACTCCAGTGATCTTCACAGGTGTTAAATGTATAACAGAGGTCTGGGGGGATGGACATTCCATTAAGAGTGTTGTTGCCCTTACTAGTTATTTATGTGGTGGAAGGGGCTTGGAAGGGCTGAGATGTGCATTGTTAAGAGGGGTGTGGTGGTTATCATCTTTCCAGTAGGATCAAACATTCAGAAGAACCCAGACACCCAGACTGGGAAGGTTGGGAACAGTAAAATATCTGGGATTTGTGTTACAGGGCTCAGCCTGGGGCAGAACTGAAATCCACAGTGGCAATTCATGGAGGAGAATAAAATATTTGGAAGGGGGGAGGATTTATACAATTTTAAGGCAGCTCACCTTCATTCTGTCCAGCACAGGCACTGTGGTGCCTCACACAGAGCACAGAGGTGACATTGCTGATGTCACATGTGGACAGCATTGGTGACAGCAGCATGTTGGGTCAGCTCAGCATCCTCTGCACAGCTGGGTGCAGATGGTTTTCACCACACAACAGCATGACAAAGGCACCTCTCAAGAGCTGAGCCACTGCATGCAGTGGGGGTGTTATTTAGGATGGGGAGGTGTGGGGGGTGACACAGCTTTATTGTGCCTCATAAAAATAAATTCAGGAGAGATAAAAAAAACACTTCCATTTTAAAAGAGTGAGGAATAAGGCAGATAAAAGATATGAATTTTTCCTCCAAGACAGACTGCTAAATAGGCTCTGCTTGTTCACTGAGGTTTAGTAATGCAAGTTGACAGGATATTAAGGTTATTCCAGGTTCTTCTGTCTCCCAGGGTCATAAGCCTTCTGCTATGCATGTTAATCCATCTTAGCATTCCTCCGAGTAGCTGCATAAGTAGGGCAATCGGTTTAGTATGTATTCTTTCCATTTACAGCCTAGTTGGGAGGAGAAACCTACTAATTAACAGAATACCCCTAGAAAATCAGGAGTCATTTTAATAATACAGAGACTCCGCACAACGTTCTGCAATTAAAGATAAACCTTCCTCCTTTCAGGGGTGAGAGAGGAGGTGATCCAAGGGAGAAGGACCCTGGAGGCATTTATCCTGCAGCTCTTCCCTCTGCCCTTCTCTTCCCCTGAGTGTTGCCACATACAGCTGGTGATCCACATCTCTCTGTGACTGAAGAGAAAACAAGAGCCTGATTCTCACTGCATCTCCCTGCAAGTTCAGGATTTTCTCCCAAATAGCTGAAATGTTCCTGTCCTTGCTGTGCCAGAGGATTCTCCTACATTGGGCATCTTGCCATGGACCATTAACCCCCTCAGGCCACAGGGTGTCTGACCAAGCCATGCATCCCCAGCCCTTGGTGTGCCACACACCTGAATATATTCCCTTTTTCCAGGTCATTTAAAGCCCCACCAGCTTTCAAGCAGCTGCTACAGTGACATCAGTGAATAATGTTAAAAATAATAGTGCTCATTTTGAGACTGAAAAGTCAAAAAACCACCCTGAAACTTGCCATTCTCTCACCTTGTTGAGCATGAATCATCCTCACATTCCCAAGTGCTTTCCAAATTATCTAATACTGCCTGAAAACCATTTCTCTATCTTAATACTTGTGCTTGTTTTGGGGAGTGCTGGAGCACAGAGCAGAGGGTGAGCAGAGCTGGGGGTATCTCTGCCCCCTACTTCTCAGCCGCTGTGACAGGAGTCCTCTGAGATTGAATGTACTAGCATTCAACTAAAATGAATTAGTAAAAATAATTACAAAACTATGCAAATATTTTGCTTTGAGCTGGCCTTTCACAAAAGGTTTTTGGATTTTTATTTCCTTTTATCATTTCTACAAGAAATGAGAAATATTTGCCCTGATCTCTGCTTGAGCCAGAGGCTTTAAGCAGGCAGCTGTTCAGATACTTCCATCCTTAACTCTTCCAGCAGCGATGGGAATGCCCTTCTGCTCTCCAGCTGGGGGATGGGGTTTGCCTAACCCTGGATAATCTGTCCTTTCTGCAGCCACGGGCTGCACAAGAAAAAAACAGATGTAGCAGTTCTTGATCTCTGACACACTGTGAGTTAAGTAATTTCACCTTTAAGGATGGGATTTTTTTTTTCTGAAAGACAGAAGGAGACAACTCAAAGCTAATATCCCCTTCTAGGGAAAGACTTGCTCTAGATCAAAAAGGCTCCTGAACTACAGCCAGCAAAAGCTGGTGGGAATAACCCCACTGCCACAATGGATTTGGGATCAGGTCTCAGTATGTGAACACCCTGCCACAACTACAAAGTGTGGTCACTTTCCCACAGCATTTGTTGTCAGAGATATTATGGGTAGATTTCATTACAAAGGCAATGGCACCCTTAAGGACGAGGAAGAACTGGGAAAAGGTTGGTAACTGGGATCAGAGATCAATGTAACACCACCAAAATTAGTGGTGACACAGCTGCTAAGTGCTTAAGCCCAGCAGGGAATTATTTCTGGACAGATGATAGAGAATCATAAAATGTTCTACATCTTCACCATCAGAAACTGGAATACAGCATGAGCTGTGTAATATAACAGAGAGAGCAAGGGGAAACTCGATGAGTGTGTTTATAGATAAGAAGTGAGATTTTTTCAGTTATTGAGATGAAAATATCTCTCTTCTCATCCATTATCAGCTTTGAGTTAGGTTTCACAGACTGTAACTTAGCAAAGTGCTGGGGCTCTGACAGCACTGGGGCTGCCACCATGGAGCTGCCATCCACCAGGGACCTTGATCAGGTCTCACTTTTCACTGAGAAAATATTCTTAGGAAAAAATGAAATAAAAAATTGTTACATTGTAATGTATTAGTGAGTAATTTTTACTTTAATTCACTGTAACTAAATTTTACAGGTGAAATATTTGAAATTCAGAGATTGAATATATGCAATGTGCTAAACAACTTGGATGTCCAAATGACATAACTGCCCTCATGGGGAGGATCAGAGATATCTGCTTTGCAGCAGCTTTTCCCTCCAGTTTTCTGAAGTGGTCAGAACAGTCTCTGCTACAGGGGATGCTCCTGTCCCTCTCTGAGTGCACAGAGTGACATCTCCCTGTGCCCTGACTGCCAGCTGGACAGGCTGAGTGTGCACAGAGATGTGCTCATTGTCACTTCTCACCACTCAGCCAAAACCACTGGGAAATACAGATGGCTTTGCTTAGGAAAGCCTGGATAATATTCCATCCCCTTCTCCATTATGGGGAAACCAAATGAAATTAAATTATTTACAGAAGACAGCTTTATGCCCTTTTATTAACAAGATATAACAAATCTGTGAATTCATGGAATAACTCCAATGATTTTGAACTGATGAGAAAAGGATGAGTTGGTCTCAAAAAGCAAAATGCCATTTAGCCAATGGAGTAAGCAAAACAATTAATGATTGCACTTTTAGAACAATCAATAAGGTGCTTACACAAAATATTATATGATCCAAGATTAATTAGGGATGACAAATTCCCTGAAAGGATAAAGCATGGGACAAATATGAAATCTAAATGAGAATCCAGTTAACAACTTGCAAGAGGAGCTGTTTGCTCTTGATGCTCCAACATCCCATGTTGTTCCAACCAAAGATCGCAACAGAAACCTGAGCATTCCAAGGTGGATATGTGTACTGTGTGATACAGGATGTAAAAAGCCACTGGGTGTGTCAGGAGGCTGAGAGGTGAAGGGAAAGCCAAGGAGGCAGGACCCTTCCCAGGTGATGGGGTTTTGCTCTTCTCAAAGCAGAGCTGTGTGTCAGGGTTGCATGTGCCTGACCGACTGCCTCCAGCACTGGCCTCAAGGAATAAAGGGCATCAGCTGGACCAGGCCAGGAATCCCCCAGCCCCGTGTGTGGTGGTTGGTAGCAGCCTGCACAGCTCACACAGCAGGTTATTCCCACTGTCTTTCCCACCCCAAAAGTTTTACATTCCCATTCTCCTGGCAGCTGTGAGCTGTGTGCCTCCCCAACCCCACCCCTAGCCCGTGAGCTGCCATCCCAGACTCTGTAACCACCACATGGGTGGCCGCTGATTCTCGCACTGAGAGCTGGCTTAAATCATCCCAGGCTCGCATGTGAGTCTATTTATTTTAGCACTGTGAAGCCTGTTCATTCTCTAGACAGTGTGTTAGGGCTAGAGGCCAAAATCCACGCTGATGTATAGCTTTCGCCATCGGATTTATAATTTAGTGCAAGGGGGCTGGGGAAGTGTAAGCCAGGGCAGAAGACTGTGGAGAAGCTTCACCATGCTCCCATCTGCTCTGCATTTAATTTACAAGGTAGATTAAAATCATGGGACATCTTTGACCTCGTTTAGTTTGGGTTGCCTGCAAGATTTAGCTTTTGTTTCATCTTTTTACTCCTGGGGACCGTGCAGCCAAGGGGAGATTCATACCAGGAGCAGAGCTCGCAGTTTCTCTCCTTTTGTTGAAAGACACAATGATGCAAAATGGGAATTAAACCATTTTATCAGTGCAGCCAGATCAAAGTCGAACCAAAGGAGGTGCCAGCTCTTCTCACTGATTTCAGCTTTGCTCCCCTGGGACTGGCAGTGCAGGAAGGTCACATGTGCAAGAAACTGGTGCATCAGATGAGAATTTCTCAAGCCAGTGTTTTTCTTGCAGCCAGGTCCCGCCGGACACCCTCTCTGCTCAGCTTCTGCCTGATGGTTCATCACCATTTTCCCAGGGAAATTGGATGCAGCGTGCTCCAGGTGCACTGCTGCAGACACAGCCGTGCCTCTGGCTGCAAACAGCCTTCCCAAGGCAGGGCGAGGGGGGAGCTCCTCACACCCTAAATCATTTATGCTGTCACAGCAATTAGCTGCCCTAACCCAGAATAGGTGCTTGAAGTGGGACAGCTCTCCCTTGGTTTTCTGCTTATTTATTCACCCAGGACATGTCCCAGTTCCTTGGCACCACCTGGTCACCTTGTGACCCTCCAGCCTCGTGTTTGTGTCAGCAGGACTGACTCAGGTTTTCCTGGCATGGGGCAGAATTATGGTTACTGACTGGCCTTTCCCTTCTCTGCCCACTGATGTTTAGGAGAGCTGGGGTGGCTGGGAATTCTCTACACTAGATCATCCCTTTGAGGTTACAGCTGCTCCAGAGTTCAGGGTGTCACACAGTCCCCTGGGGAAGCTCACAGAGCTCAAGGTAAATCTGGGTGTGCAGGGCAGTGCCCCTGGGCAGTCCCCACCTCTGGAGCTCCTGCGGAGCAGTGCCACACCAACTGCGTTTTGAGCTCACCTTGAAGGGCATTCATTAATTCTTCTCTTCCCCTACCTCTCAATTGTTTTTCAGCCTTGGAACAAAAGCCTTCATTCAAAATAACCTTTTAAATCTGGTCGTGGTGCTTAGTGAAACATGCTTTAAATACTTTACCACGCTGGAGAGCTCTAGGTAAAGGATTCTCCAACCAGCCTTGCCACTGGTTAAAAAGCTTCCAAGGGCAGGAGTAAATTCACACACACAAAATCAGTTTTTAGATGTGGTAGGGAACCCATTAAGCTTTGTGTGGTTATGCAAGCTGATACAAATGCCTTATTAATTAGAAAATCAATCACACTGTCCAGCTGATTGATGCTAATCCTACACAGAAAGGGGGGAACAATAGTATCATCAAGACTATATCATTTCTTCCCATTACAGGGAAGAGGACAAGACTGCATTTCAAAGTGATTCTGCTGTAATGAGCTGCAAGAATATACACATGTAGTAAGGGCTCTTTTAAGATGTGGCACATTATTTTGATCAATAATACTCAAATTCATTGTGGATCCTGAATCTAAGGAAATTTCATATGAAGATTAAAGGAAATTATAATATGATCAGAGATGATTGCAGAGGAGGAGAGCTGTAGTCATCCAAGGGGCAGCATTAATAAATAGGAATGAGCCCAAACCCTGTGAAATCAGAAAACAGTGAGGACACACTAAGGCTGCTGAAAGTGCTTCACAGCATCAAAACCATTAAATATTTCATTTTTAAAAAATAAAATTGGTTCCAATTCAAAACCCTAATGCTAGGCAACCATAGAATGATTATTTAAGGACGCAGTTGATTCTGCGCCTGTCCCACATTATTCACAGTCAGCCCTGCCAGCTTGAGGACTGGTAGCAAATGGTCATAGGAGGCATATTCCTGCCATCCCAAAGCTGTGTGGCTGGCCAAAACCTTCTGAAAAATACAGGCAGAAATCAAGCTAAAACACTGGAAGATGACTGGAATACATGAGTCAGGCTTTGAAGAAGAAAATAGCTCATTATCATGTAAACGCATGTTGTCTTGGTTCCAGGCTAATTGTTGTATAGCATATCCTATATAACACAAGACAAAGCCCCAAGGCTCACAAGCCAAGGAAAATGCAAATTACACCATTGACAGAGCTGAAGGCTCCATGCAACTTTAATGGAGGGGAGGGTGCAGTGGTTTTGTGAGACAAATGAGCAGGGAAGTTACAGGAGAAAGAGCTCTCTAACACACAGCTCGAGCAATAGGCTTGAACATGGCTGAGCAAATGTTCACCTTGGCCACCAAAGCCTAAGGATATTCACACTTGCAAACCCCACCACCATCATTCTGTGCCAATGGTAATTAACCTTTCTGGAACAGTTCATGGAAATGCTCCAGTGGCAGTTCCCTTTCTTTCACATCTGTATCACTGTTTGCTCTACAGGAGCACGCTGAAAATTCAACAAGGATTTGGGTCTTTCTGGGCTAGAAAAAAAGTGGAATGACCACTGTACATTCACTGTGCTGATGCACACCTGTATCAGACGCTGGTACCTCCCAAAGGCTGGGATTTAATAGATTGAGGGCCCATGTTAACTTGAAGTGCTGGTCTCCAAACCAGGGGGTTCCAGCCCATGGTCAGTAGGTGGGATCTGCCTCTGGGTTGTCCAGAATAATCTCCAAAGCCTCTGCCTGCTGTGCCATCAGGACTGCTGCAGTGGATGGCCTGACTGTCCAGAAATCCAGGCATTCCTACAAAACATTAAAAGGAAGTTGGAGATGAAAAAATCACCCCCTTGGTGAGTGGAACAGGACTTGAGAGAAAGAAAAGAGGTGCAAGGTTAACAGCTGAAAGATAAAAGAAGAAGCAAAAATTAGAAGTGCTCAGTCAGGCTTCTAACTGATTCAAATCTGAATGATTCACAAAGAGAAATCCAGCTATTTTTGCAGAAAAGGCACTGGAAATGCCAGATACATAATGAGGGAAACTGGCTCATCAAGTAGCTGTTACTTTTCCATGGCAAGGCCTGGTGAATTCTTTGGAAGAGCTTTGCAGAGGCTCCGGGAGGCACAGAAGTTTTGCAATGGTGCTTGCTGCCTGCCACGGCCTCGCTTCACTTGGTTTCAGCATGAGCAGGGAGCAAACACAAGTGGATCTCCATTCTGTTCCATGCCCTGTGCACGCTGCAGCTGAGACTTTTCCAGTTTCACAATGCAAGAATTCAGAAATAGATGTAAATTTACACGTTTGGCTACAAACAGATGGTGCCTTTGGCTGGCTTTCGCTGCGTTCCTCGAAGGTAGCACAGGGTTGCAGAAGTCGATCTTCCTACAGTGATCTCTTCTTGCAGAGGTTTTAGGGTTTGTTTAGGGTATATTTTGATATTCCCATTCACATGGCACGCTGGCAGGGGCTCAGTGAGCATGGGGGAAGTGCCAACCTACTTCCCATGCCAGGAGATGTGATAACTGCTAGAGATGGCTGCAGAACAAAGTTCTGCTTCTCACTGCTCTGTGGCACCCAGCAGGACTAGCATGAGCAGAGAAGATACCAGCTCATATCCAGACTTTGTGGCTAACCCCAGAGGAAAAAGTCACCTCATTCTGCAGTTCTAGGGAAAAAACTTCTGAAGAAAAACTCCTGCTACCCCTGCTGATGCTGAGGACGTGACTGGAACACAGGAATATTTGGCCAGGTCACAAAGGGGCCTTCTCAGTGCACAGCAGTCATTGGCTGTGAGGACGTGTTGCCTCTGGATGAGGAGAGCTCAGGGGAATGGTCCTCTCAGCAGAGCATATTTCAGTCCAATTCCAGCACAAAAGGTCACTGACAAGGAAATGGTATCTGGTAACATGCTTGTGGGGAGAACTTACAGCAGCTTCCTGTCTTGAAGGGAAGAGAGCTTGCTTACAGCTGCTTCAAGGGCTGGAGAGAGCTCAGCCACTTGTGGCCATTCTGACCATCAGCCTTCGTGAACAATTGCTGCTTCCTCCTGTTTTCTGCAGCCAAAACCAATTTCACTCGAGTGCAACAAACCCAAAGCTACACAGAAGGTCCCTGCCCAGGATGAGGGGTGAGGATCTCCCTACACCAAGATGATGGTCCCAGACCCCAGCTCAGCTTTGTGTCCAGTGCCACTGATGCTTTCCAAGAAACTCATTGTGGTCAAAACCCCCATTTCTGCATCTCTTCTGATTTCTTTTGCATCCCCACACCATTTATCCTGAGTGGGATAAGCTGAGGCACAGATGCCAAGGAGAATTTGGTACCAGTGACAGCTTTGGGAAAACAGAGTTGGCTGAGTTTCTGGGGCTGGTTACACAAGGGGAGTATGGGCCCTTTGGATCACAGAGAAAGGCTTCCCAGCATTGAGAAACTCAGGAGAGGAATGCTGTGGATTCCTTCAGCTTTTGAGCTGACACTGAATTTAGTGGAGAGGAGATGAAGGAGAGATGGCAAGAAACAAGAATGACCCAGCAACAAATGCACTGGGGGAAGCAGCTCTGATTATTTCTCAGCCATTCACTCAGAAAGCGAAGATATGCAGCTCTTCAAGCAGCCTATTTAACACTGGCACCGCACAGTAAAGGGAACCTTGCCAACATATTTAATTAAAATACCTCTCCATCAGTTAATAATCATTCTCTGTGCTTTAATAGCACTTCGCCTTCAAGATTTCCAAGTAAACCCATAAAAGTCAGCTCAGCCTTGGGAGAGAAGTATTCTTAGAGATATTCTACATGCAGAGAGATGGAGAGACAGGGAGATGTTCCCCCAAAGTCCTGTATTGTTGCCCCAGCCCTGCACGCCAGCAAGTCTTTATGCATGAAGTCAGATAACTGCAGTGGCTGTTTGCATAATGATGGCCTGAGTTAATGGCCAAGCCAGAAATCAAATCCAGGGCTGGTGGATCTTATTCACTGCTTTTCCCCTTCTAATAAAAATTTCCACAGACGCTGTGGAAGAGAAGTTATATGCCAAATTCCAAGAATAAGCAAATTGGAAACAAATGTGCTGTGTGACCCAGTAAAGTGTGTTTACAAGAGGACTACTGCTACCATTGCTGTAGCACTGCTCTGCTGCATGAGGAGCCCTGAAACTGCATGAACAGCACCCTGGTTCCCAATTCCCCCTACTGCTGCTCTGCATGGCTCAAAGGTGTCATTTCATGTGGGTCTATTGTCCTTTAAACAGCAGCATCAAACACTGATTTTTTTCCAAGTCAGAAGAATATGCATCTTCCTTGATGTTTTTCTGTGGTCCAGCCAAAGACATTTCACAGGAATTGGGAAGTTTCCTAACAGTGAAACAGTGTGGGGAGTCCAGCAGTTTGAGTTCATATCTGAGCTACCAATGCCATGGCAAAGCCCACAAAAGCTTATGTGCCCTAAGCCCAAAGTGTTTCACAATTACCTTTGCATCCCAGCCACTCTGGGGACACTGATGTCCACCTTCCACCTTCAGAGACAGGGAAGTAGGAAACCACACATCTCTGGTAAAGCTGCATGCAATCCCATATCGGAGAAAGTTTCTGACGTTTTAATATTTAGCTTTAAAATGATTATATTTATTTAGCTGCCTATTAAAAAAAAAAAAAAAGAAACAAAAAATGAAGCAAAGCCACAAATGCGTATTTGTGAGAGTCGTTTTCTCCATAAGGAAATTCCTTCTCAGGGAGCTGCCTTGGTTTGCAAAAGAGAAACCAGAGGGGATCCAGAGGCCACTGGAAGATGCTTGAGAATATCATTAAGATAGTATAAGATGCCTGGTCTTTGTCTCATAGCAGCATGCCACACACAAAGTGTCTGAAGTCATGCCTTTGGCAGACTGTGAGCCAGGGTTTGAGGGCACCAGGTGAAAATGTTGTGGGCACTCGTGCTAAAGAACAGTTCTGTGTATCCTTGATGTGACAGGGCTGCAGCCTTTAGAGATAAGAGGAGACAGACCAGCACAGGGCATCTTATCTGGTCAGGGTCAAACCTGCTGGAGAGGACACAGTCAATGTCAGAACAACATCCCGCATGCTCAGTGCCTGGTGACGCCCACAAATGTCATTTTTTATCAGTACAGACGCCCAACCCATCTTTTAATCTGCCGCCCAACCTGGCTGGCAGCCCATGGCAGGGAGCTCCCCGGCCCCACAGCCCTGCACTCTTTTCCTCAACCAGACAGAGAAAGGACAGGAGAGGAAATGATAATGGGCTTTTCTTTCTGATACAATTGGCCAGAGGAAGCACCACCTTTTAAATCAGCTGTCATTTGGGAAGCAGTCACAAGGTTCCTGGCAGAGCAACTCTGCCCCAGCTCTGCTCTGCAACTACAACCAAGGCCACCCAGACACCCGACACAATGTGATGCACAGATGTTGATAAATTCTCCCATGTGAAAAAAATATTAAGTGGTTACAAACAAAACAGCCTCATAAACAGGGCTTAGGAAACTATGATAAATCAAGTTCGTTAGGCAGCGGCATTGGTATGAGCTGCTGTCTCAGCTAATGCAGATTGAGAGTTCAACACATGCTGCAGGGATCAGCATTTTAAACACATACCGTTTACCAGCCTTAATGAATACTAAAAGCCCAATAAGCAGGAGCCAGAGCCACTCAGACATGGTTTCATACAGATGTCGGCAGCGCTGTCTTTCATTTTATTTGCTAATGAGTTATCGATAGCAGTAATTTACTGCTGATAATGCTGCAGGTTATAAAAGAGAAAAATTAACAAGTTCTGTTAAATGACGAAACGGGCTGTGTGCCCTGCTCTGTCCTGGTGTGGGAGCTGATGCCAGGCGGAGCTGCAGGCAGAAAAGGCATCGGGGTCCGTGGTCGAGGCAGAGCCATGGTGGTGCTCAGTAGTCATCACCAGGATGCTTGGACATGACCCTGGGCAGAGCTGCTTCCCCCAGCAGGGAGGGAAGGGATGAACCAGCTGCTGTCAGCACAGCTCTAAGTACTGCTGGAAGAGTGGAAAGAAGGGAAAAGGGCAAGTCTACATGATCTGGGCATAACAAACCACAGGCTGAGCCCACTCTGCTACAGCATTAGGTGGGACTCCTTGTCCTAGGTTACATCCCCATTTTAGCTGGGGACTCTGGTAACCCTGACCTCTGGTCCTGACCCAACCACTGCCTTCCCCAGGTCTTAAATGGCTTCCTTGCTGCACTGTTGTAAATCCTGAATGTCATCCTCAGCCATTTGTGGGAATACAGATACATTAATATAGGCATCAACCTGCCCAGCTCACTATAAGAACTGATTTCATACTGTTTGTGAAGAGCTTCCAGGAGGCAACTCCAGACACATGCAAAATACTATTTTTACCCATTACAGATAATGGATGACATTTTTGATAAACACAGAAGGCAAAATAACTCAGTGAAGCAGCTCTTTACCAAGGAGGGAAAGTGTTAGGGAGGCAGGGGTGACCTTTGCCTGAGAGGAGACAGCAGGGGATGAGGCATGGCCTGGAGGTTGGTGCCTTCAGCAGCTCCTTCCTGACACCTGGGCTCACATGCACAGTGACTTTTAGAAAATCTGCATCTTTTCATCAAGCTCTGATGCAGATGCTGTAAAAGGTCCTGTGTTTTGTAGGTCAGAGGAAGTTCTGCTCTTTGCTAAGCACCTTGAGCTGCTGGGTGGGAGCAGAATTGATCAAGTGCTGGCTCAAACTGCACTGGGCAAACCTCCAGCTGCACACAAAGTCAACCAGGTGATGCCTGAAGGAAAATATTCTGGAATCTTAGCACTGGCTGCTGGCAAAGGAAAACATTCTTATGGTTGGGGGTGTTAATGAGAGTCCAGTCCTGGCAGTCCCTGGGATAACATGCGGTGAGTGCACGGTGTTTGTGTGTGACAGATCAGCTGTGTCCCTGAACCAGTGCTTCTGTAGGGCACTGAGGTGGGCAGCAGACACTGCTGCAATTCATTCATACTGCTGCTGGTGTGCTCAGCCCCTCCATGGATGCAGGTATTGAGCATTTCTTGGAAAAGCAGGAAAAGTATTGCTGAGTTGCCCTATTTTCCATTTATTTTACTACAAAAGGCAGCCACACTGATCCACTTTTTACCCACTGAAAGTGAATAGATATTCCTGGCTCTCAGCTGGAAAAGCCTGAGGAAAAATAGGATCAGAGTGTTTTACATTTTGCATCCAATGATCTTCAAGTCCAGTGCCTGGCCCTGACAGTCACTGGCAGCTCCTTGGCACCAGAACCCCGTGGGACCCAAAGGGACAATCACTGTGACACAGGAAAAAGGAAAATACAGTCACAGATGTCATCTGGGGGTGAGCAGGTTGCAGAAGGTTTGCCAGCCTGCCCATGCTGCCTGCCAAGCACAGTCCATGGCTCTCAGCCTGGCTGGCCCATGAGATGCTCCTTGCCCATTTCCCAGTTTTGTTCCGTGTTTCCTTCCAGCAGGATGAGCTACATCCTGGGATGGCCAATGGAGAGAATCCCGTGGCTGTGCTGGAGCCAGGGTCAGCTCAGCTGCCACTTCCTACCCACAAACCATGTCCAGATTGTGGCTGGAGCACTGCACAGAGAAAAAAAAAGCAACCTCGCCATGAGTGTGGGGGTTTCACCTTCAGCTGTCTTCTTTAATAGTTTTTAATTTTAATTCAGGCTAATTAATGCATTAATGGTTATAGCTTTAGGTTTATAGGTTTAGGTGCCATTAGTTAAGCCCTGACACTATGGAGGACCCCAGCCAGGCTGCTCCTTGCTGTCGGCACCTCTGTCACCACAGGGAAATTAAGGGATAGAGGGAGTTTGGATCAGAACCAGCAGGCAAGAGACAGCTCCTGAGTCCTAATTTAAGCCTGAAATCTTTGCTTTTCCCTCCCCCATTTGCTGTTTCCATCGTGGTGCTTATGGAAATTAATTTAAAAGTATTGTGCAATTAAAAAAAATTAATGGTTTCCTTCCTCTGGAATTAAGAGCTTTCTTCTGAGCAGGGGGGAGGGGTTTGTGAACATGTCATTCCTTTTTAGGGGGCTGAATGGAGCCTTCTATCCTCTCATGTTTTAATTAATTTTTCTATAGTTGCTTCATTAATTGATATTTATGTATTGCTTGTTGTGCATAAATCCTGGAAACAGCACATAAGAGGATGCTCTCGTTACAGCGCTACAAGTGCTTGGCCAATGCTGGAATATTAATAGTTGGAGTTGCATGGAAAAGTACAGTTTGTTTCCCTTTCTCTGAGATTTCTGTCCCTTATTGTGCCTTCAGGGAATAAAGAGTTGCCTCAGGAAAGGCATTTTCTGTGAGTGCTGCACTGTGTCTGTGGAGGTAATTGCCAAAGTGATGGGGACGCAGCTGAGGCTCAGCCTCTGCAGCTCTGAGTTTTGCAGGTCCTGTAAAATTAAACATGGACAGAAAGTCTCTTCACGTGCATGCCTTTCCCAGTCCTGCTGGCTGGTGGTCTGGCTTCCCACTGGGAAGGGCAGGCAAGGATCCAGGCAAGGCTTTTCTGAAGGGTTTTATCTGCTCCTGTTTAGCACTTGTTTGCCTCTGGACAGTTGTTTTGCTCCAGAAATCTCTGAGGAAGCAGGGACTGCTTTTGTCACTGCATGCCAAACCCTCATCCTCTCTGAAATCTGCTGAGAGTGGGCTTCAGCCCAGCAGCCTTTCCATCATAGAGGCTAATTTAACCTTGCCAAAAGTAATTTAGTGGCTAATTTAACCTTACCAAAAGCAATTGTCCCTGTCTGAAGAGAAAAATAATTTAAAAAACCCTCAGAGCCAACCCTGGAGCAGTTGTTCTCTGTCTCTGGAATCATGGCTATGGTTTACCAGAGCCTCCCTCCATCACCCACAGGTGTGAGCATCCTGCCATGCCCACAGGTGTCTCTCTGTCCTCAAGCATGTGCTCCTGGTGTCCCTGTGTTCAGCCAGTGCCTCAGTTCCCCCAGTGGCACCAGAGCACAGCACCTGCCTGTGGGATCCCAGCTTGTGCTGACTCTGCTCAGTGCAGGGAGCTCTGGTGTCTCTTTTCTCAGTGCTCACAAGCTGTTCCTAGGTTGGCACTTTTCTGTTCTCATGGCTGAAAAAAATCTCACCCACAGAGCAATCAGCCAGTATCCTCTAAAGGCATGGAGCTGCTTGAGAGGCGAGTTATGATCTGCCTGTGGAGCTATTGTTATTTGAGATTTTATTAATCATTTACTACAGTTTATGAGGTTAGTCACCTGCATCGTCTCTGTGCTGACACAATAATTTACCACTACAAGGATGAAAAATAAAATAAAAGATCATTTACTGGCAGCTCACAATGCTCTTACCAGGTTACAAAGGCAGCTGGTGGAGAGAGATTTCTGCTGGGGAATGAAAATAAAACAAAAAGGGATGATGAGGCACAGCCAAAAGGGTATCACTGAAGATCAGTTTTATACTGAAGCATGTGATAATCAATTATTCAGAAACATGGTGTTGAACTATCTTTCCCCATGGGTTTATAAACCTCTCACTGGCTTAGCTCTGGTAACAGTCATCCAGAGATATGTAAGGGTATCTCTAGAAGCCACAAGAGGACATTGATATTAGGCACATAATGAAGATAAGGAGGATATTAGAAAGCACAGAACTAGCTCGGCTCCTGCTGTAAAGGCACATTGCTCCATCAAGGTCAGTGGTATCTCTGCCAGCTCCCTCCAGCTGGGGGTTGGACCCACCAGCTGTCACACAGGACTTGGAGAGGCACAGGCATGGGTGGGTCCAGGGTGGGAAAACCAGGACAATGACCCTTCCCTGCATGGGCAGGACATGGACACAGCCAGACGTGGTGAGCCAGCAGAGTGCTGCACCTTGCACCCAGGGGAGAGGAGACGGACATGAGGCCAGAGTCCCCTTAAAACAATTTTTAAAAATAATCGAGGAATTATTTACCAACTGTAAATGGCCAGGATAAATCTGTGGGTGAGCAGCAGCACAGCACAGTTAGTTTTGACAACTGGCAATTTACAGCCCTTGGTAGACCACTGTTAAGGATATTGCTCACTTAGTCTCCCCATACAGTACTTAGAGCATAACAAACAATGTCCCCAACCTCTCCCCATCTCCTCCTGGCTCCCCAGGACTTGGCTCTCTGGCTTCTCCAGCAGTGCCCGGCACTGAGCCCTGCCATCACTCACTGCTCCGGGCACTTCCCAGGTGACAGACATTTGCAGCCCCTGGCTCAGGCCTGGCATGGCACTGAGGTGTAGGATTTCTCCCTGGATGCAGCTGCTGAGGTGTTGGCAGCAGTGGCAGCCCCGTGACAGGGTGATGGGAGGTGCACAGTGGTCACAGCCATGCTGGGCTGGAGCCCTGCCCCACCAGCCAGCCCAACACTGCTCCTCCTTACTGCTGCCTGTAAGGAGAAGTGACAATTTAATTTCCAGACCTACTCTGGGGGCTCCTCCTGCAAAAGAGGAAGAGCAGCTTGGCTGCTGATGGTGAGGGAGACATCTGTCCTGCCTGCAGGCAGGTGGTGAGGGTGTCCGAGGGACAGAAGCCTGCTAAAACAGACAAACAGCCCTTCCCCCACTTAAAACACAAATATAAAAACACACAAAAGTCACATATTTTGCAAGTGCAGAGCCTTCCTTGCAATAATTAGCTTCTAAACATTCCCCTGTCCTGTATAATAAATGAACAGCATAGTAAATGTTATGAGAATAATTCATTATTCATCACGAATAACAAATGAATGGAATAATTTACCATCCACTAATCCCTAAAAAGGCCCCACTTCTTCTCTAATCATGTAGGCATGCTGAGTGCTGAGCAAGTGGTCCCTGTTCAGCCACACAGACCCCACAGCTGCTGCTGGGTGTGTGCCTGGCCTGGAGGCCAGCATGGTGCCAGTGGTTCTGTGACACAAACTGTGCAGAGAGAGAGGATCATGGACTGTGCTGAGTTGGGAGGGACCCACGGGGATCACTGAGCCCAGCTCCTGGCCCTGCACAGGATCAGAATCCCACCATGTGCTGTGTCATGGGTGAGGATGGTGGTGCATCTCTGCTCTTTCCACCCCAAGCTCTTTCCCAAACCCTCCTGTGTCCCTGCACAGCTGTCACAGACCTGGGCACGTCACGCTGCTGCAGCCCTGGCTAAGCCTCCAGGACAGTGCTGTGCTGTGACAAAGGGCCTGAGGTGACAAGCAGCAACCAAAGGCATGGTCACTGGGGTAAAAGGGATGGATACTTTTTGGCCTCACCAGCTCTGTGGCACACACAGCACCTGTTCTACCTGCTTGGGGAGGGGGAGCTGGTGCTCACACCACATTCAGCACTGCAGCCCAGCCCAGCCTTGCTCCCTGCCACTATCTCCCTTCCTCTTTACCTCCCTGCCAGGAGCTATCCTTTTTCCATTTCACAATATCAGATTTCTTTTTCCATGTCCACAGCCAATCCGCTCTGGTGTTGCCTGTGTCCTTCAAAAACACAATTCTGGACCACTCCTCCATAGGATTGAACCCCCTGCCAAAGCCTTGCTCTTCTGCCCTTCTCTGGAGAACTAAGAGCCCCCCTAATCCCCTTCCCTGGGAGCTTAACACTGCTGCCTGTTTGGGGGTAGCATTTGTGGACTCCTTGCTGTGTTATCTCTGCTGATTATTATTTGCTTATTGCTCTTCCCTCACTTGTGTTCCTCCAGTGCTCCAGATGACAGACAGCCCATAAATCACTGTAATGGAGCACAGCAGAGTGAGATGAAGGTGTACAAATTGTCTGTGTGTGCATGCCGGCAGATAAGGAAAGTTGGAGGATCATTTTGGTGCCTTCCACAGGCAGAAGTCACACTGCACAGAGAACACAGGGCATCTGTGCTCCCAGCCCGGGCATCCCCTGACCACTAGGGATGACCAAAAAAATACCCTGGAGAAACAGAGCTCCTGATAAATTCTCTCCATGTACGTCTCCATGTCCTGGCACCAGCAACCCCTGTGATTTGTTAAAAAAACCCATAAATGCACATGCCTCATCCATGGAAGCATCCAAGGCCAGGCTGGATGAAGCTCTGAGCAACCTGGGATAGTGGAAGTTGTCCCTGTGCCCAGCAGGGGTGCTGGAATGAGATGGTTTTAAAGGTTCCTTCCAACCTAGGTCATCCTGAGATTCTGTAATTCTGGGATGCACCTGGTAAAGCTGAATATAAAACCTCTGCATTATGATTTTAGGAAGTTATTATTTTTTATTCTAACCTTGCACCTATGATATTGTTCCTGGATGTGAATAAGCACTGAAACGTAAAAGGTTAGTTAAAAGCATCTGCCTATTACACAGTAACTATCCTCATGTGGATTTAGCTTGGTGAGTACGTTTAATGTTTTCCAATGATTCCAGCTCCAAGTTTTGCTAAACTTGCATTTTTGGAGACTATTTTTGAGTAAAGACTTCCATAGGATAATCAAGATAATGCCACCAAACTGACTTTTGACCTACACTATCTCAAAATATTCACAAACCTGCTGACTAACTGGGTATATTTTTGGTTCTGTGGACTTTCCAACCCTGAATGAAGTGATTAGCAGCAAAGAGGGGGTTTTCATTTAAATCAGTGGGAGCTGATGAGACTCTGGCGTGTGCCAGCTGTGGCCTCAGACGAAGGATGTGCAGTGGTGCTGTGCTGAGGGGGGTTTGGCACCTCGGAGGCTGCCACTCTCCATTAAACCCCACCACCCCTGCAGGACCTGGGCTTCTCTCACCCCCCCAGACACCAGGAGCATCGGAATCATGCAACACTCCCAGTCTGATAATATTTAACCAGGGAGCTGATGGTCAGACCCCCAGAGGAAGTCTAGAAAATGTTTTCTGAAGACAAATGAGACAAGAGTCACCCCAAGCATTGTAGATACCTACCAGCCTTCCTAGGCTGCTCTTTCCTCAGGGCTGTTCCTCAGGGATGTTTCTGTTTCATGGCTCCTTACACGAACCTTCTGGCTCTGGAGGAGTCACAGATTTCCAGGCCTGCCCATGATTTTATGGCTAGATCCCACACAACCTCCCTGCACGAGGCCAGCAGAGGGGTTTTTTAGGAACCTGCAGATCAACAGGGGCCCTACAATGATCCATAAAATGCATTTCTCAGAAGCTCTGATTTGGACAGGCTGCTTTAATGACAATTACAGGACTAATCTGAACACATGTGCGGGGGTGTGAGCTTTGGTTTGACCCCCAAACATGTGCTCTTCAGAGACAGCAAGACAACCCCACCTGATTGTGGCTCACAGCACTGACCTGCAGAGTGGGACCCTGGGGAGGGTTGAAGGAAAGTTGACGAACATTCTGACCCTTTTAATTGGCACTGTGCCTCCTCAAGCTTTATCGGTCAGCTTTGAAGTCTAACCAGCTCCCTTGTGAGGAATTCACATTTGGCACGCTTGCATGAGACATAATGTGGTAACAGAGGTAGCTCTATATGTATGGTAATTTTTAGAGTTGAGTGACATTCCTCGAATGGATCAGTTCACTGAAAAATGCAGGAACCAACGGTATTTGCGAAAAAAATTAGAAAGTGTACAAATGTTTCATTCTGACATGTCAAAAAGAAATGGTTTGGAGATACGGAGACATTTTGTTTCAACATCATCAAAACAAAATATTTTGACTTTTTGTTTGGAAACAAGCTTTGTTGTCTAAAAACTGACCTAAATTTTAGGAAACGATTTTTTAAACCAGAATTATATAATAAAAAAAGATCATTTCTCTTCCTGTTGAGGAAAATACTTGATTTTACTCATTTTCTCCCTCTTTTTGGATTTGACAACCAAACCAAAACATCCATATTCATCTACTTTTCTCACAGTTATCACTCCTGTCGCATCTCCAGCTGCTAAAAGGAAGCAATGCCTTCATCCAACAGTCCATCACTGCCTTTCCTCCACATCCCTGGTTTTGCTGTTTATTCAAAAAGAGGGCTGCTGAAATGGAGTTTTTCCTATGCCCCAAAGCATGGTGGCACCCTGGGTATGTGTGACCATGGGTGACTCGGTGGCCCTGGCACAGGACACGGTCATTCCTGCCCACCCCATGGTCATCTTTGGGCCCCACTGCACCTGGGTTTGCCCCCAGCAGGGCTCTGCCCTTATCAGGGCTTTATTTAGCCAAGCAGGTTAATGAATAACCCCGTGGTTTACCAGCAAAATGAACCCCTGCCTGTGCCTTATCTCCTGGCTGGGCACACAGAGGGAGCAGAAGAACAAAGAGGGATTTATCGTGTCCTCTGTTCCTCACCGCCTGAAACGGCTGAGAGAGCTCAGCAATGTGGCTGCGTGGCTTTCAAAGGCTAATTTATCTGCTTGCTGCTTCCCTTCCCACCCATGAGTTTCGATTCCAAAAATAGCCTTAATCAAACAGCTGCTGTGGGACCGGCTCTGTTTATGGCTGGCTCAGTTTCTGCTCTGGCACTCTCAGACGATGGTTTTGCTGGTGTTTAAGCTCACCTTCCTCCCCAGCAGTGCTCTCTGCACCCTCTCCACCACTGTGTTGTGGTGGGTGAGCCCTGGTGGCCTGTGCTGCAGAGCCAAAGGACTTAGGGACATCTCGTGGTGGTGGAGCTCTTCAGATGCTGCAGCTCCCTGAAGCCACCCAGGGCCTTGGGATACCTCCTTTTAAAGTCCCTTCATTAACAGCAGATAAGTTTGGGGTTTTAATATGCCCAAAGACAGGGCAGTTCTGTGGGAAAGGGGCAACACTCACTCACCCCTGCTGTGGCAGTCTGAGCATCCCTGGAAACACCTCCTAGGCAATGGAGCAGGGCCAGGATTGCAGCTGTACTTCAGCAACAGACACTTCAACCTCACTCCTTCTGGGCCTTGGCCTCCTCATCTGGTTGGTTTAAAAGTTCTCCTGCCCAGAGTCTCTCTGGACTACAGACACTACAACAGAAGCACATCCAGTACTTTTTGCTTCCCTCCCTGCAGCTCTTTGGGATTTTGCTGTAAGAATCAGGGTAGCAAGGTATTCCTTATAAACAGTCTTTTCCTACAGGTGGTTCTCATGCCCTTCATGACACAAAGGCCTTTACCTGTCTGTTTCTAGACTCTGCAGGAGAAAAAGGAGGCATCAGCTACACCAGTGAGCAGCACACCAAGATGCATTTCAGTGCCCTGCCCAACGCTGGGGTTAGAAAATCCTGATTCATTCGCTGTGCATTGTCAATGCCATTTTCTTCTGTTTTCATGTAATCGTAGATGGTTTGGGTTGGAAGGGACATTAAAGATCATTTTGTTCCTCCCCTCTGCCATGAGCAAGGGCACCTTCCACTATTCCAGGCTGCTCCGAGCCCCTGGAATAACCTAACCTGGCCTTGGACACTTCCAGGGGTGGAGCAGCCACAGCTGTTCTGGGCAGCCTGTGCCAGGGCCTCACCAACCTGCAGTAAAGATCCTAACACCTAATCTAAAATATCTCTCTTTTAGTTTAAGATCATTAAGGCTCAAATCACTATCTGCACATGTAAAATCTAGCTCTTGCTTTTTTTTATTATCCCCCCTTTAAGTACTGGAAGGCCACAACGAGGTGTCCCAGGAGCCTTCCTGTGTCCATATTTAGTTTATTCCCCTTTTCTCCCACCTGTCTCTGTTTCCTATAAGCCCAGGTGCAGATTGACTCTCAGTGGCTGCAATGGAGCAGTGACATATCTGCAGCACAGGGCTCGCTGGCCTTGCTGCAGTGACTCAGAGTATGCCTAACTGCTTTTAAAAAACAAACCTTTCTCCAGGACATCACAATTCAAAAATAATTTCCAGTTCTATTATTATTCTCAGCCCAAGGCAATTGTACTATGGTCTTCAGCACAGACAGCTCTGCCAGTCACTCCTGGCAAATGTACTGAGTTCTCCTTCCACTTTAGGGTTAACAAAAATTAAATTTGCGTGGCCAAATATAGGCAGAGATTTCATTCCCATGAGGCCATGTCTGCATTATTGAATCCCAGACTTTTTCATGTGAAACAAAAATACACCAGTCATATTTTTTTTATGAAAAAATATCCCACTGAATTATGTTTCAGGGAAAAAGAGTGAGTTTGGGCTTTCCACTGTGACCACAGCACTGAGGAACGAGTATTCTGCAGGCTCCAGCAAGGGAAGGGCAAATAGATGAAGGAGATATGTGCACAGCAGTGTTGCTGCTGCTCTCAGCAGAGTCAGGATGGGTTTGGAGAGTGGCAGACACTGGATGAATACCCAAAATGACCAGAACTTTGCAAACTGTGCTGGAGTTACCTCTCAATGCTATATTTGTAAATATGTAGTAACAAATTCCTCCAAAGATGCTCTATGTGTTATTTGTTTTCCATGAACATCTGCTCCTATATGGGGATACTAATGAAGAGTGGGAGGTTTGCAATTCAATTTGTGGGATTTTTCACTTTCCCCTTCCCATACCAGTCTCAGGATCATCCTCTTGTGCATAATCCATAGATTTAAATGAGGCAGAAAACATCAAATAACTCACTCTTTCCCAACAGTTGCCCCAGTGCTAATCCCTACTGTTGAGATGCCAGGCTGTGGCTGTGAGTGCTGCCATGGGGAGAGGACATCCATCCCTGGTGGGGCTGAGCAGGAGAGGGCTCAGCCCCTGGCATGGGCAAACTGCCTGTGCAAAGGGGGAAAACCTGGAAAAATTGCTTTTAACTCAGCAAAGTAGTTACAAAGAGGCAGAAAACCCCCTGTCATCACACTCTGGATATGCCAGTGCCAATGTGTTTATCGTGGCTATTATTATTATGATCAATAGTAATAATGAAAATTAATGATTAATAACACAATGTTAACAGTTATGGTTATTATTTCTGAATGCCATTCATTTTTTATCAAGAATTTCAGTGCTAGGCCTTCCATCAGTCAAATCTGATTTCACAGTTGATGTTTTAATAAGAAGTAGGAATCACCAGGAACCTCATTCTGTGTTACCTCCCTTAAACATGAAAGTAGGTATTATTAAATATGGATCTATATGTAAATAATCAGTCATTTTAAATAATTTTCATGGTCTGCAGTGGCATTTAGTAGGCAATAACTAAAATGCAGTTAGGTCAAAAACAATTAGTTTTAAACGAGACTCTTTTATTGGTTTTTTGCTAAGACAAAACAAAGGCATGAGGTTCCGAGGAGAGTTGCAGCTATGGAGGGAGTGAGCTGTCTGAAATACATTTTTTTCTGCCTTATCAGACTTCTTTTAAATGGCTTTTCTTCAAAATTACACAGAGTTTTGGAATTTCCCCTCCAAATTCTGTGTCTGCACTTTTGGCACTTGCTGTACCTATGTGGTTTCATCCCAGAAGGGTGCTGCAGACAAGTGTTGAATCTGCACAAATGTTTCCAAATCAAAACAGTCAAAGTGCTACTCTATTTCCCTGGTTCTCTGATGTTTAGAAATAAACATTGGCAGTGCTTATTTAGGGCGTTTTGGAGCATTTCTGCGCATGCCAGCAGCACGCTCTCTCCCAGGCTGGTGGAGATTTGCAGTTTTGCCTGGTGACTCAAAAGTGCAGGCTTGGAAGAAAGGGTTTTAAAAAAAGGGAAATAGGACACAGTGCTGCATGGGGCACCTGGGGCAGCTGTTTGCTGCAGCCCTGATGGCTCCTGGGGACAGGGAGCAGCAGGGCCCCGTGCTGGATGTGGCACAGCATCGCCTGGATCCTGGCCAGCAGACAAGGGCTGTTCCACACCTGCCCTCACCTCTCTCCCTGGGTTTTTTTTTTTTTTCTCCAGCTTTCATAATACTCCAGCTGCTTTGTTGCACATCTTATTGTCTCCTCCTTCTCTCTCTGGAAGATTTTTTTTCCACACCTCGCCCAATCCTATGTGCAAAAACTCCTTAGCATCCCTGCTCCTTGATGGTTTTGCTCCCACCCACAGAACAAATTCTAGTATCTAAATTTCCAAAATTATCTTGTTTAATCATTTTCTACTTCTTATCTTGCCTGTCTTGACTCTCTTCTTAGAATCCCTAATTTGAGCCTTTTAAGATTTACTTCGACGGACAAATTGTTTCTATCTGTATCTGTGAAGTCAGCTGTGGGGTGTCTGGGGAAAATTAGTTTTAAAAACATAAAAAGAAAATAAACAACATCAGGGAAAGCTAGGCTGGCTTATTGTCAATCCATTTTCCACCTTAGGAGGATTTTTTTTTTTTTTTTTTGCATCATTTGCATTATTGCCTTATTTACATTGTGGCTGCTTTCCGGGAATGGCTCCAATGTGGGACTGAAGGGTCATAATTTGATGGAACACGGTGATGCCAGATAAAATGTGCACACACTGTTCTTTTTGGTTAATGTTCCTGAGATAGCAGGATGGTGGAGAAAATGGATGACCTACTTTTATTGTCTGCGTTAGAGATACAAGGTTGCGAGGCTGTCCTAAAACACATGCAAAATCCAAACGGGATCACTGCCGTGGCTTCCACTTACACTGCTGTAAGTAAAATCAGAATTGCAGGATAAAGATAAAGGGAAAAGTACAAAATATTTTGTGTCTGCAGCATGGCTCCACCCTGCTATTCTTGGGAAACTTCATGTCCAACTCTGCTCTGAAATAGCATTCCATCATCCCCAACTGCTTTTAATTATGTTAGCAGTGTTATTGTTGCTGTTATCATCTAAGGATATGACTGAAATCCTATTTATACAGAAAACTAATATCATTTGTTGGGCCAGCTGATACACTGACAAGCTTTCTGGCAAATAAGCCTGAAAAAGCGTTTGTGTGCCTGTAAACTTACCTGCTTTTTTCCCCAAACCATCAGTTTGTTCTAATAAAAGGTATTACCTCTCCTTGTAGAATTTGTCTCATTTAATTATATTAGCCTTGAAAACAGCTAAACTAAATTGCATAAGATAATTTGGTTTGTCCCAAAGCCATGCTGTCAGCTCCAGCTGGGACCCTCTGTTTCCAAACGGAGCTGGAAGATCAGCATGCAATTATTACCAGATACATATTAACTCATTTTAAGGAAAAGAATCAGAAAAAGCATAATGAGAATCAGAAAGAGCATTAAGCATCAGACTTGAGGCTTTGAATAGATCTTTGAGAGACAGGGCTGAGGCTGACAAGGGTTGTGTCTACACCTACTTGTGCTCTCGGTGCCAGCATTGGGTCAGAGTGGGACCTGTCCCAGGGAGGCAGCTCCTGTACCTCCACCTTGCTGCATAGTTATTTTCTGACCCATTTCTCTCTCTGGCAGAAACCCAAAGCAGAAGCCCCAAAACACTTGAACTCATTGTATTTCAGCTCAAGACAAGAAAGAATCGTCCAAAAATCTTTGGCCAAAATAATTTCTTACCAAGTTTCCAGCCAAATTTGTAGGCTCAAGCGAGTCCATGAATCACAGATAAGCAGCCAGACGTTTTCTGTCTAACTTTGCTTCTAATTACAAATGGGCAAACATAATGGATGGAGTCATTAATTGCTCAAGAATAACAGTGGGAATTTGATGTAATGGGATCAATGCTTAGACACAATGATGAGGAATAAAAGTATTCAGTGCATGGGCAAAAAAAAGCTTCTTGGCTAGCAAGATGGAAACAATTTTTAATTCTTCATTGTACCTTGACTACACAGTGTTTGACGTCATTTTTGACTTTAAGCATTAGAGAATGGCTGTGTTTTGATCACGTGCACGCTGGCCTGCTCTTAACATTTATTCCTCAGGAGTAAGGATTTTATGTAAAGCAGAATTTGCAGACTGAAAGAATTAATCTTTTGTATGCCTTCTTCCTTAGAGAGGTTTTTTTAGAAGGAATATATTTGTTCAATAGCTTTCTATCTTTTGGTATAAGTGCTTGCTCCCTCTTTCCTCTTCTCCACGGCTTGTTTACTCAGGGAATAAAAACTTGACCTTGACTTTAAGGTCTTCGGTGTTTCAGACTGTGCAGTCAGCAGAGAGTAAGGGGAAAAATCGATGTGTGCCATATTAGACAAGTGTAAGAGTAATGCATGAGTGCTGGGAACTCATCCTGGAAATGGAAACAACTGAGATAGTCCTTAAAGGAGAGCACATCCTGCTGATGCATCTCCTGTGGTTAAACCCCCACACCCCACCTTCTCCTTTCTGCACCCTTTCTCTCTCCAGCTGTCTGACACATCCTTGGGGACATGAGAAGACAGGGATGCACCCAAGGTACCCAACTCAGCTTGATGGGAGCTGGACTCAGGGAACAAAGAGGCTCAAATCTTCACCTTCCTCCAGATCTGCCTCTCCACCTGTGACTCTGGGCATTACAGGGCTCCTGTCAACATCTCCAATAAAAAGTATGTCAAAAGAATCAACAAGCCAGGTGGGAAAGGACAGCCTAGCAGAAAAGAGACCTGGCACTGTTAATGAGGGTGTCAGTGACTGATAAGATTGTGTTTGTCACCAGTGGGTTCACAAAGTACCCTGTCTGTGCTGTGGTTTGGGAGAAACTCTGCTGTTTCCTTGCCATTTCTTGATTTGTGGAGTGAAATCCAGTGAGCTGTCCCAGTGTACTCTCAGGATGTTGAGGTCAGGGAGGCAAAGTCAGACTGTATCTCCCAGCCATGCTTTTCCAGGAAGCTGTATGGATCATTGCCATTTAAATGCAATTCATGTTTGGTTCAATATATTTAAATACCAGTGAAATGTCCTTGGCAATAATAGCAGACTGTTAATACATATGAGTAGGAAATTCTTAATTAATTAGATGACATTAGATTACCAGTTGTGTTCTCAAAACAGCTCAAAAGCACTCTTTTAAAAGGAATTAATATTTAATAGAAAGAAAGCAACAGCATCCTGAAGTCTAAATTAAATGTGTGTGCCTTCATGGCTTTTTACAAGTATTTTACTCATAATTTAATCTACCAAGGAATTGCATCATAGGTGTTTTCTGCAACAGCAGGGGTTGCCCTGGGAAGTGCACCCTCCATCAGGCTTTCCTTCAGAGCCTGATTTCTCTTCTTAGACAAGGACCTGGGTGCCTCTCTGTGTGTAGGGGAGCCTCTTTGGTCCCTGTCCTGCCATGGGCAGGAGCTCCATGTGAGATCTGTGCCCCCAGCAGGAAGCAAGTGCCACATTTCACAGGATTATCAGGTTAACATTCCCACAGCTGGAACATTTGGGGTCACATCCCAGGTATTGCAAATGATGGTCATAACCAGGGAATGTTCCCATGCAAGGAACCTGTGAGGTTAATGCTCTGCATGAGGAAACAGCTGACTTGTCTCAGCAGTAATGGCCATTCCTCAAATAAATTAGGCCCATGTATGTACATCCTTATTTGGAAATAACTCACAGGTGTTATCAAATAATTTCCATTTTCCTTCTTATGTAACAGAAAATGAGGCAGAAGACAGCTAAAATGAATTTCAAGCTGAAGTCTTCTAAAACAACCATATTCTTGTCAAAAAAACCCCATTGTTCAGAGTTCATTGAGAAACCAGCTGCTAAAATTCTGTCACTTTTTTCAGGGTGGAAAAAGTTATTGACCCTATCTTCAACACAAATAATCACCATTAGATTCCCCTGTTTTTAAAACTGGTTTCCACAAACTTTTATTTATCTCGCTTCCTTAGGATTGCACAAACCAGGCAAAAAAATAGCGTGGTAGTCCTTCCTCAGTTTAAGCACATAAAGCAGGTATGAATAGCTTTGGCCATGGTTTTATTTCCATGACTGTTTCAGAGCTCCAGATGTTACTGCTCTAAACCACCCTGGTCGAACTCGGTACCACTGTGTTGTAAACACCTCTAATAGCAGCGACAGCAGCGAGCAGCTCCTCAGTTATCTCCTCTCTTCCTTCAGGTTTGCCCTTGCAACACCACATCAGGACATTTTGCTGGGAAGGAGGGGTATTGATTTTCTCCAGATTGCCTGTTTTTTCTCACCCTCCGTGGTGCCCAGGGCTGGTGTAAATTGTGCCAGGAGCACGGCACGGTGCAGGCATGGCTGGGGCTGGGGCTGCAGCAACGCCTGCTCGCTCAGACAGCTCACAGCAGGGACCTTGCTTGAAATCTCAGTGTATTTTTAGTTGAGCTGTGTGAGGGATGAAAGTAGGGCATCGGCGCTCAGCAGAGCTGTACAGACAGGTTCTGCATACGGAGGAAAACTGGAGAACACGGTGGGGGCTGGGCTTCTCCTGCTTTTTCTTTCATTCTGCTGACTTTGTGCAAAAGTTGAACATCAGGTTTTACCCAGTGAACTTACGTGGGTTTGTATAATAGGTGTGTGGGGGAGAAACAGCCTGCTCAGAGGCAGAGCTGTGCCAGCCTGCATCACCAAGAGCCCCATGGGGGACAGTGAGAGAGCTGGGGTGGGAAGAGGTGTCAGCAGCTTCCTCAAGACATGGTCCCAGTGTTCCTGGCTGAGCAGGGAAATCAGCATTGCTCGGGGTGCTTCTCTCCAGCTTTATTCTGTGGACTGGAAAGCAATTTGAATGGAAAATGAAGAGATTTTGAGGAAGGAAAACGGGACAGAAATTAAAGGACCGGAGTCTGGGCTTGAAAAACTCTTCAAAATGAGCATTTCTCCTCACCAAAAGGCAGTATTTTATTTTCCCTGTAAGGAGACAAAATGAACAGCAGGGACTATTGTTGTGGCAAGAACACCTGGAGATGTGCGAGCTGCAGCGAGAGCTTGCTGGCAGGGATAGCAATGGCATAATTTGCAGCAACATCTGCAGTTGGCCCAGCAACCATCTCTCCTCATTAATTAGCAGAAGCAGTAGCTTTGCCAGACAGTCCCATTGGCTTTTGCCTTGTAGCTCTACCCCTCAGCTAATGAGCCATCCTCTTCCCTTCCTGCTGAGTGAGGCCAGTCTGACCGGGAATGGGCACAGAAATCCAATGTGCATGAGAGGGGGTGCCAGTGCTTGCCATCATTTGTGTACCTACCCTGCAGGTCATATTTACTACAACCACATGATTCAGCAGCAGTGGGCTGTGGGCCCATGGAGATAATAGCAGAGCTTCAGGGATGACTCCCCTGTTTCTCCCTGTGCATCTAATTTTATGCTGCAAGGCATGTAGCCATGTATGTATGGACCTGGCTTTCCTCTCTGAAACTGTTTTGGATTACATGTAGTTTATTCACAGTTGTGCTTTGATCCTCCAAGCTGACAAACATGTTCTTTGACCTTGCCTCATTTTCTCTGCCTGGAAATGATCCATGACACTGCCCTTCAGAAATGAATTTGGTTTCCACCAGCAAGACAATATCATAACCCAGCTCTGCTTAACCCCCACATCCACAGAATAGTCCAGTTATGCAAGATAGCAACATGTGGATCAGGGGACCTCGTGGGCATCTTTGCCTGGCCATTCCATGCCATCTCCACTGCCCTGGTGATGAATTACTGCAACAATGGAGAAATTAATACAAGGCGGAGGAAGGCAGCAACCATTAGCAAGTCCCTGGGAAGCTCAGCTTTCTAGTCCAGGGTTGCACTTGGGATCAAATGTCAGCTCCTGCACATGGCTGTTGCCTGGGGAGCTCCAGATCCTGCTGCAAGGGAGTTTCTCTCGAGTGGCTGCCCATCCCCGTGGTGGTGCAGGCAGGATCCCGTCTGCCTGCACACAGTGCGAGCCTCAGGCAGTCTTGCTCAAGTCATTTCATGCACAGTTTAATTCTCTGCATAGTGGGGAGGGGGACTTATTCCAAGAAAACCCGATCCAAAATGATCAAGGTGGCTTAATAACACGAGGCAAATGGCAGTGCTATGGCCCTGCTAGACAATAGCAAAACACATTCGGATGCGCAGCTCAGACCTTGCTGCATTACACATGTAATTAGGTTGTTTCCATGGTAATGATCTAATTATGGTCTTCTTGGCTTTGTGTAATCACATTTGCTGCATTTTGGCAGAGCTGTTTTCCTTATTTTTGAACTGCAACACTTGGCAAGATGTTCTTTCTGAAGCCGAATAATAATTTTTGCCTGATGGAAACCGACAAGTCTGTGAGCGTTTATTTAAAGCAGGGTTGAAGGTACAAGACAAGACAAAACTATATATATAGAATTTCTATAATATATATATATAAAGAAGGATTTTTATCCCTGTAAAATTCCTCTATTCCTCCTTCCTTCCTACCATTTTTCTCGTTTTTTTTGGTTTTTTTTTTTTTTTTTTTTTTTTTTTAGTGCTTAAAATAATGAATTGTAGCAGTGGCTCCCACATGGGAACTCCAGAAACCTCTTTTGTGTTCCTGGGGTTAGGGATGGACTGACCTTAAGGCATGAGATTACATCTCTCCCTGTCTTGTTTTCCATGTCTGGGGATGATACTGAATGAGAAAATATGCATGTGCAAAATGTGCATTATTTCTGGTAAACTCTTTCAGCTCCTGGTAAGAATACCTTAGAGACAGCTGGTGAAATCCTGGTCCCATAGAAATCCAAGGGCAAACTCCTACTGACTTCCACAGTGCTGCAATTTCCCATGTGGCTGTTCAAACACCTCAGGAAAAAAATCAGGTACAAAAAGCCAAACCGAGCAGTCTGGATTCTCCACCCTGCTGCCCCAGAGCTGGGCAAGGAGGGAGGGTGGTGTCAGACTTTGGGGACACGGGTGGTGTTTCTTTTCTCCGCCATGGCCCTGCCAGGGAATCCTGCTGATGGATTTGTTGCTCTCAAATGGGATCCCCTTTACCAAACCCAGCCCTTTCCCTAGAGATGTGCTCATTCCTCTGTTACAGGGCAGTTTGGGGCAGGTGCAGAGTGTGAGGCTCTGCCAGAGCCAATACTCATAGGGATTTGCTGTGGTCTGTGCTCTGTTGTGTAGGAGAGGTGCTTATTATAGCCTGTAATCCCTCCTGAGGCAACTCCCTCCTTGGAGTCAGCTGCCAGATCTGGCCGTTACTTATCACTTATAAAGATTTTTAAAGCTTTCTTGCAAAACAAAAGATCTATTTCTGGCTTGAGCAATGGGGAAAGCCAGGAGATGAAAGGTCAAGCAAGAGGAGCTTGAGAAACCACACTGGAGCAGAACTGCAGGCTGTAGTCAGCCAGGAGCTTGTACTGCAATTGACAGGGAATGGAAAGGGTTTTGATTAGAGTTGCCATGACAATGGGAAACACCTAAAAAAGATCTATGAAATGTTATATCGGCGTCAAGCCAAGAAGTTAAGCCAAATCCCGCGCTCTGGTTATTCCTGTGAGTCAGTGGCTTTCATCATGGCATTGCTGAAAGAAGGATTTGTTCCTCTGACTTTGAAGATTTGGGAAAACAGGTATGAAAATTAAATTACGACGGAAAAGATTCGTGCCATAAAGAATTTGCTGTGGAGGGATGTTGGAAATCTTGCAAACACTGTTTGCAGCTCCTGCTTACTGTACTGCTCCTACACACATGGAGCCCTGAGATTCTGATGGACAGGTGAGTATGGCTGTGTTCCCAATTAATACAATATAAACCCACTCTGCACAGCCTTTGGGGTCTAGGGATTGAAATTTCCATCTCTAAACCTTTACCAAGAGTTCTCAAATCCAAAGTGAGTGGCACTCATTTCAAGGACCCAGCAAAAATAATTCACTTTTGAAAGCAAAGTGTTTTCTCAAGATATCAGAGGTGAGAAGAAAACCTGGTGCTGCCAGTTTTTGAATGAATAATGATGTGAGGGAGGGTGGGTTTTTTCCTTCATTTGAGGTATCTCTGAGTACAGGATCCCTGGAGCTTCTAGCAAGGACCAGAGACTGTATTCTCCTGCCAGATTTTTTTTTATTTTTTGCAGAACTGACCATGCTGTTAGCTGAAAAAGAAAGTTATGCTGTTGAGCCATATGCTTTCCTGTTACGTTCTGCAAAGAATAAAGCTGTGATTAGCTATTGCCACTTCAGTTTTAGCAGATTGACACTTCTCAAATGCCAAGATGTACAGAAAGAGGCTCACAACAAATGCTTGTGAATGGACAGACAACTGCATAGCAGTCATGGTGAAAGTCAAACTACAGCAGTGGAGTGGGGTGGGGTCTCAAGTCTGCTCTGTCACTTCTCCTGGTGATGTGAACTCCTATTTTGGGGACCTTTTAGTGGGTCTCATCTAATTTGACTTGTACATCTTCCTTGCAGAGCACCGTGATGGAACAGCTGCCTGAAGGGGATGGGCTGGATCCTCTGTATTTTATCCAAGCAGGACAGCAGTGCAGGGTGCAAAACACAGATGGGAGGGGCATCATCTCCTGCTTCTCCTCCCTTCTCCACCCCATCCAACAGCTCAGCAGCAGAAAGGCTTGTCTCCAAAGAGAATAATGGCATGTTAATGAGAGCCCTGCTCCCTGAAACTGCTGGTTCTTGTACTTTGGCTCTGGTTGTGGTACTGGAGAACTTGGAATACTCTATTTTGCTGCACAGGCTGCACAGATTCCCTCGCTGTGCAACTCCTCGCGTGTGAACCGCAGTTATCACTATCTCTTGCCTTTAAGGTATTGCCTGCTTGTAGGGCTGAAATCAGAGCTGAGGAGCCTGTCCTGCTTTCCAAAAGCCTGTGAATTTCATTAATGCCACCAAAGGTTTTATGTCTGCCAGTACCAGACCCCCCCAATTTATTCTGCCCTTGTTCCCTGCTTTTGTAACCCAGATATTTGCATAAAAGAGAGCAGCAATGCCAAGTGCTGGTGCCTCCGTTCCTGCTGCACAGGCTCCATATGCTGCCTATCTGTGTCAGTTCCAGGGAGCTCTGCCATTGCAGGAGGACAATTTTCAGACTGTATGTGTGTAAATTAGAGCTGACAGTCTGCAGCTTTAATTCATGGACTGAAGCTGATCTTTGCTCACACTCTACCCATCAGATAACCTTAGCACCATGATCAATACGGCCAGATAATTACAGCTAGCAGAAAAGCTAAGTGCAGGTTTCCAGGTTTTTTTTCATCAAAACAAAGTCCTAGGGATATGTTCCTGCCAAGGCTTAGACAATTCTCCTTTATTACACTGGGAGCTCACACAAGCCTAATACTATATAATACTTTTTGCACGAACACCCTCAAACAGAAATTCCCTCTCATCTAAATCTAGCTCATCTATCTTGGTATGAGTCCCTAATTCTGCATGTGTAGGGGGAAACTGTCCCTCTGTTTCCCTGTTGATCTAGTGCCAAATCCACTGACGTCAAGAGCCAGGAGGAGAATGACTGAGAAAAAGGAAAACCTGATCCATGATACTTCAGAGATTACCTGAAGCTGGTTGATATAATTTCCCACTTTCACCTGGTCACCTCAGAACTTTTTTTTTAAAACATATGTTGTCCTTTTGCTCTTTATATATTTGCTTCACCAACTGTGGTGCAAAGCTCGTCCTTTGCAGGCACTGACTTTGGAAGAGATCCTGGCAAGCAGAAAGCCATTTCACACTGCCCTGAGAAGCACAGCCTAGAGACATCCTGGTTTTCTGTGTCAGGTGGAGTACCAAGGGAGACACCACTGCTGACCACAAACATTGACTGCCAAGCCTAAAGGATGTGGCACCATTCAGTGCATGGTGTCAAGTGAAACATGAGTGTTTTTCCTATTTTCACTTTACAATACACAGAACGAACAAGGTCCACAGAGCGTGGATCAGGGTACCTCAGTCAGGACCCAAGCAACAGCTCAGTGATGGATAAAAACTCACCTCTGTGCACCACAGCAATGCCAGCAGGTGAACCCTCTTCATGGGAAAGGTGTTGGGCCAGCTCTGACTCCAAGGGCATCTGGAATTAAAGAGCAGTAGTATCCCTGCAGTGGCAAGAAGTGCAATCGTTAATTGGACTGCTATAAATTCTCTGGGATGAGAAACTTTCACACAGTTGTGAAGAAGCCATCGTCAACATGGGCTCTGGTGCACATACACACACATACAGCATCTGTACACACACAGAGATCAGTGGATTGCATATGGTACACATGGCATAATTCATGACTCTTCCTGAAGGCTGTCACAAATCTGAGATGTATTGGTTCAGAAGAGTACTGGGGTAGTCTTTTAATTAATACACAGCTCAGCTGCATTGTAAAATTTACTCTCCGACATTGCATCCAAAATTTATAACCTTTTAAATCAGGAACATCCCAGAGTCTGCGTTTTTGCTAATTGGAGGTGTTAATGATAAAAGCACAAGCCCGGAAAAGTGACATGTTAGACAATTACTCATAATATTCAGAAGTGTTTCTCAGGCCAAGGTGCTATCCTATAAAAATTAATTTGAAAATATATAGGGCTCCCAGATGTCTTACTCATATCTGTGTATTACCTGCTTGATGCTGGTGGAGGGAAAGCAGCCCTTTGCTCTTCTGTGGTGAAGTCTTCCCAGGAGCGCTGTTAAAGGAGCAGAGTTTGGCTGCTACAGGGCCTCCAACTCAGGCACATCCATGTGGGAGAAGAACAATTCCTGGTGAAGAGAGCCAGGGCTCAGCACCCTCAGTCAGCACCAGCAATGACCCTGAGAGGACAGTGTGGCACTGCTTTGAGAGGACTTGGGTGTTGGGATAAATGACTGTGGACCTTGAGCACACAAATATTTTGTTTCAAACACACACATTAGTGTCTCTCGGCTTTGTGGCAGCTGTTGCCAGATGTGCCCTGCTTTTTGTTATGATAGGAAAGGGAAAGACATTATCTCCAAAGCTGGTTTGAAGACATAGAGTGTTTCCTGCAGAAATAGCTGTTCTCTGTAAAAGTTTATGTTGTGCAGTTGCTCCTTACTGCTGGCCAGTTATATCGTATGGCTTTTTCACACCTCAAAATGCTGCTGAAGTTGATGGCAAAAGAAGCATCAGTCAACCTTGTGCCACTGTAAGGAGCAGGGGCTGTCATGTGGGTGGTCTAACAAATGTCATCTCTATCTGAAAAGTAATTTATTCCAAAAGAGACCAAATATGCGATTGACTGTCAGGGAGTTGTTGGAAAACATTTATAAAAATTTAACCTGCCTTCATTCCCCAAATCAATTTGTTTTCAGTTATTTTGAAAAGTTTATTTTCAGTTTTGTCCAATTACAGGCTGTCTTGCAGTGAGCTTTCCTTTCAAGCTGCACGGTTCTTTCATATTGAAATTTTTCATTTGGAAAACGTCTAAAGGTGCATTTCAATCACTGAAAACTCTTTTCCTTCAAAAATATTGAAAAATATTGCTTAGGCCAGCCACTAAATATTTCAGTGTTTGCTATTTAATGATTTCTAAACACAACTGCTGAGAGAACCTTAACTACCACTACAGCAAATTAACTGGAAAATCCTTTGCTCTTTAGGGTGAGGCCCAGAAGTGTCCAAAGAGAAAGGCAGGAACACAAGAAGCTGTTTTTGACACCAGATATACTCTTTCTTTGTACTTATTACATCTGTAACCATACTGCAATAAGTAGAATAGAGTTTTCCATATGAGATACACCACAAATTGTTTACAGGGTCACAGTGGTCACTAGGTTTGGTTTGTTCATTTGTTTTTTAGTCAGTCCCAGGGGGAAAGTCTATTCCCCAGTGTGTTGAGGAATTTAAGGCAACTGCACTGTAGGTTGTGGCAATTGTGGGTGAATATGCCTTTCATTGCAAAAAGTAGTGAAACTCTCTCATTACATTTGGTGATGGCTTTTCTCTGGGGCTAGAAGAGCTTTCAGCTTCACCAAAGAAAATGAAGAAAGGAAGAAAAGCCTTTTTTTCATGGGCATGTAATGATAGGGCAAGGGGGAATGACTTCAAACTTAAAAAGGGTAGATTTAGATTGGATATTTAGAAAATATTCTTTACTCTGAGGGTGGTGAGACATTGGAACAAGCTGTCCAGAGAAGCTGTGACTGCCCCATCCCTGGAAGTGTTAAAGGCAGGCTGGAGAGGGCCCTGAGCAACCTGAGATAGTGGAAGATGTCCCTGCCTGTGGCAGGGGGGTACTGAAACTGGATGATCTTTGAAGTCCCTTCCAACCCAAACCATTCTGAGATTCTGTGACCAGGAAGAGTTTGGTGAATACTTTTCCATATTTCCAGTAACTCCCCATTTTCAGAAAACAGTCACAAGAAGAAGAGATACAATGCTTGGATATATTTCAAGGTGCTGGTTGCCAGTGTCACACCAGCCCTGCTCCTGCAGTGTCCTGGGAAAGGCCAGCTCCCTCCAGGGCATCTCAGCTTCCCAACAGAGCCCTGCCAGGGACCAGCAGAGGTGTGTGGTTTGGAGGCTGTTGGCTGTGGGTGAAAGCCTGGCAGCAGTGGAGAGCCTGGGGAAAGCCCATTAGATAAGAGCTGAGGCACCCGATGCTGTTATCACTAATGCCTCCAGCACAGGACAGGGTTGCAATCAATTTCATAATAAATCAGCCCCATTTTCTAATATGAACCCATTTATCCGCCAGGCTGACTTGCCAAACACTATTAGAGGCTGAGGTCAAACTGAAAAAGACATATCACGTTTTCAGCTTCTCCTCCTAACTTCATATCTCCAAGGCACACTCTGCAGTCACTGGTTCACAGCTCTTCCCCCTCCCTGGAGACTTCTCCTTCAGGAGACTTTCATTTAGAGACAATGCAGACACAGCAGGAATTATGTATTTAATGCCAGCCACCAACACGATAGCTAAGGCTGAAGCTATCACCTGTCTTTTGTCACCACTGCACAGTATTTATAGAGATGGAATGAAAAAGATTATTTGAAAGGCTTGATTTGCAGCAGAACCAAGAAATCCTGGTTTACTACAACCGAGCCAATGTTATGATTTTTATCTGTGTTCATTTAGACTACAGCTCTGGTGGAGACACCCATCTTAAAGAATTAGCTACGGTAAACAAGATAGGAGAGAGATTTGAGAATGTTATTTATAGAAGGAATCACACAGAGATGACCATAAAATGATTAATACAAAATAAACATGGATAAGAATACACAATAGAAACAAAGGAATCTCTGCCTTGAATGGCCATTTTACAGCACAGGCTTGTGGAAAATTCATGTACACAGGAGCGAGGAGCTGGGAGCTGCTGGCAGCCTTGGGCTGCACCAGATGAATACCTTGGGTGTTTAACTATTCATCTGACATTACAGAGTGGCACAGTCAGCCACTGCCGCTCCCAGACCACTGAGTATTGATTATCCCATTGCTGAAAGCTGGAATAGTAATAATTGCAGCAGCAGCTCCCATCGTGGGCGAGTGCACGTGAGCAGGCATGGAAACAAAGGGTGAGAGCTGCCTCCCAGGGCAGGGCCAGCAATGGGGGCAAAGGTGGGCTCAGTCTAAAGAAAAACTTGGATTAGGATAACAAAACCAAAACTGCAGGACAAAAAGGTTAACTGCAGCCAGGCAGGTACAAATCAGGTACAAGTCAGGCATGAGGAATGAATTCTTTAATAACACAATTGCCATGGCAGCAGCACGAATGCCACCAACACCCAGGCATCCCTGGCAGCAGCTTGGCGTTTTCCATACTTGTCTCCTTGGAAATCCCTACTTGCACCACTATTCCCATTCAACCAATGGAAATAAAATCCAGGTTGCAGCATGTGTTTAAGGAAGTACTTCACTATTTACAATGATGCCAAAAAAAGAGTAAGAATAACTTTTTTTAATTAAAAAGAGAAAGGGTTGCAAGGGCTATAAGGGCTCATACTTCTGAAAGAGAAAAAAGCCAAAGCATTTCAGATGCAAATAGGGGTGAAGCACCACTGCACAGGAAGGGCAGTCAGTAGAAATTGCAGTGACACAGGCAGTTACAGGAGATCCCAAGGAAGGTGGCTCGTTTGACTCTTCTTTGCAAAGGGAATTCCCTCTGGTGCATTGTTTGAAATCCTTTGGTTTTGCACTTACAACACTTACCTGCTGGAAATTAACTCAAGAATATTGACAAGCCCAAACTCTTTTTATTCCTGGCAAGACGCTTCCAACAAATATCCCTTAATATTTTTCTCCTAACCCCAATTTAAAAAAAAAAAATCCCAGGCAGAAAAGAAATGGTCAAATCTGCAATAAACAAGATTACTTATGATGTGCTTTTAAAAATTATGGATACAAAGGCATAAAAGGAAGGATGTACTCTCTTAATCTTTTCCTTCCAAAGAAGATGATCATTTTCTATCCTAGATTGAACTTAGCTGATGTATATCTTCATATGCAAATATGATTTGATGCAGAGCCTGCTGGACTCAGTCAAAGGTTTTCCTCTGGCATTCATCAGCACTGAGCCAAGCCCATACTACTAATGAAATTTCTTAGATAGTAATAATAACATTATGAGTGGTGTCACCTTTGTTATAAATCCAGGGACAATAATATTCCATTTTACACTACCTTACTTTTCCTGAAGTTTTGGTCCAGAAGACTTTCCCTGCTTAGCTATGAAGTTGACTACAGTGAGAAAAAAGCAGCAGGAAAGTGGGAAAAATGGTGAAATTCTATTACATTTATTCTGAATGGAAGCACGGTGAAAGAAGTAGGTTCCACAGAGCAACCACAAATTACTTCACCACGGCCTCAGAGATCGTAAGTGGTTTGTGTTGGTGACTTGGGTATCAACAGCCAAGAAAATGCAATAATATTATTCAGAAATTTCACTCACGTGATTTTTGAAAAATGTTAAAATTCGAAAATTGAAGGGAAAATAGTTTACACTGTCATTAAGTTGTTCTTTCCCCCATTCCCCCCCCAAAAAACCCTAAAAAAAAAGTCTAGAAGTAAGTATTTGATTGACTAAAGTCTGTTTCATCCCATTTTCATCTTAAGCTTCTGAAGGAATTAAAAATAGAAACTTTTAAACTAATTAATTTAAAATACTGGAAAAAAAAGAAAAAGAATGAAATTTTCATGTCTGAGTGCCAAAACTAATCATTTCAACTTTAGAAGCTAAGTTTCATACACAGCTTCTGTTCATTTAAATTGTATTTTCTGAGGACTTTCTTGTCTCAGCCAAACTGTAAGATGGGCAGTGGATTCATGTACTGCAGCACATCTGGATGAGGGCAGTGCTGTGGCTCCGTGTCACTGAGCTGGACAGGAGGCAGGGATGGGGACAATGAGGGCTTGCCTGGAGCCTGGGGATGTCACCTGGCGTCCTGAGCTGTGTCCCTCAGCAGAGGCAGGCTCCACCATGGGAACAAAGAGAAACCCTGCTGGCATTTAGGCTTCACTTGCCCCATCTCAGCCTGGCACAGGTCACAGTAACCTGTTATCCCACCAGCTTCCACGTGATGCTCCTTTGGAAAATCTCCCCTTATGAATAAGCGCGGCAGGGAACTCTGCAATAACAGTAAAATACCTGCTATGAAGCAAGTTGCAATTTCTTTCCCCATATAAACCTATCTGTAGAAAATGATGCCACAGACACTTATATTAAACTGTCAGTGAGCACATCCCTTAAAAGCTTTTTATTCTGTTTTTAATTTACGGGGCTTGACAAGGAGGAGAATTGAGTGTCGCTGGTGCCGATCCCAGCGTGGCTCAGCCCGCTCGCTCTGGCCAAGTGCTGGGCCAAGTGCCCGACAGCCCCAGCCATATATCCTGGTTTTTCATTAACAGATATTGCCACTCCACCACCTCTGCACTCTGATTTTATCCAGGTACTGAGTTCTGGAAACCATTAGGTGTCTTTCTCCATTAGGCATTAAGAACTGGTACATGAATTCGAGCAAGAAGCTTTCTCTGATCGCATGACATTTCCTCTCCTTTTTTTCCCGAATATTTTCATTTGTCCCACGATGTTTTAGACACTTTGGGACGGACAATGGACCAGAAGTGCTGTGGTTCTTCTGGCTGTGGCAACTGGGAAGGGCATGATCCCAGCAGGGACCACTCTCACACGGAGCAGCTCACAGCGTGTGACCCCTTGGGCTCCATCGACTGCTTTGGGGGCGTTTGGGAAAGACAGCTAAGAAAGAGATTCTGCTTCCAATTGGCTTCAATTTACTGCAACCATAGCTGCAGCTCCACTGGGAATTGGTGTCTGCAATCAATAAAACTCAGAATCACCTTCAAACTTAAGGAGAAAGAGACCAAATCTTGGGATACTCTGCAGGTGAGCCTGCAAGCAGCTGCTGACAAATCCTGACTTTTGCAGGGGAAAATATTTGCACTTTTTAAAGAGTATGGACCCTGCTTCTGCTTGATACAGTGCCAAAACAGCAATGTCTCTCCCAGACCTTCACCCCTGTGTGATCACCAATGCATCAGATGCTTCAATGTCATAGTGTCAGCTCGTTAGTAAGGGGAGAGAGCTTCCCTTGATTAGCAGTACTGTCTGATCAGTAGGTATTTAAGGAAGCAGTTTCTGAGTGTTGCCTTCTGCAGTATGTGTTAGGAGAGCCCAAGGTTTCTGTCCCACAATATGTGCCTGTGGTCAGGCACAGATGGGGTGTGGGACAGAGAATCTTGGTTGTAACTCCTGAACTTGGCCCAGGAGCAAATTTCAGGAGCAAACACAAAGTCAAGCAATGTGGAAGACAAGCAAGAAAATCCTCCTGCTCTGGGCAGAGAGGGAGAGCAAAGGAGATCACCTTGGCCTCTGTTCCTGCCCCTATACCCATCCACCATGGTCTGCATGCCAAGGGAGCATCGTTAGAGATGAAAGCTCCAAACAATTTAGTGGGACAGTGTATCAGGGCCTCTCCTTGCATCTCTTTGCTCGGTGTCAGGAGAGATTCTGTCTGGGCTGGTTATATTTATAAATAACTGCAGTGAGCAATGTGAATGTTGCAATCAGCTCCCAGTGCTAAATATGGCTTTGGCAGATACTCTGGAGCTTCACTAAATCCTCTTCCTTAGGGAAGGAGAGCATCTCAGACTGTCTATCACCCATTTGCTCTGGCCAGCTTCGGCACGTGGCAGTGCCTGCTGTCCTCAGAGGCTTTTGGCAGGGCTTCATCTCAGGCAGCAATGCTGCTAGGAAAGCAGGGAGAGAGTTAGAAACAAAGAAGATCACAGAAAAATAGGAGGTCAACCCCCGGTAAAGCCTTTTATTCTCTTTTATTCTTATTTATGCCCTGGGAGGGTCAGGCTGGTCCCTGCTCACAGTTTTGGGCAGCATATATGGCTGGTGCATCTGGGGCAGCACTTGCTGGATTCCTGGGTTAAAAACATGGCTTTCAGAAGGTGGTGGTCTCCAAAAATCAGATAGAGATATTGGGAAATACCAGGAAGAAACCTAAGAGAAGTAATATGGCTGGGCTTAAAGACCTGGAAAACCTGTGAGGCCTCAAAGACAGCAGTGAAACCATCGCTCCTATGGCACATATTTGAACCTCTGCCAAAGGAAACTTTTGAGGTTTAACTAACAAATGGAGGCACTTTTCTGCCACAAAGAAGCTCTCTTTTGAGTCTGGGAAACCTAATCCACTTGCAGTGCTGATGGCTTGTGGAAATGTTTGGCAGATGGAAGTGGAGCGAGGTGGGGCAGAGTGCCAGGGATGCGGTGCAGTGGAGGTGTCCCATCCAACAGGTCGTGTCTCCACCCCACTCCAGCTCCTTTCAAGAGAGGCAGGGATGTCTACCAGGGCAGATGTGCCTCGTGGGATGATCACGTGGACTTTTTAGGAGCCTTATGGAGTTTGTTTCAGAGTGCCAACACCCACTGCACATGAAACTGCATCTTCTCCAAACAAGCTTTCCTTAAGAGCTGGTGCTGTCTCTCTGTGACTCAGTTCCCTCTGCAGGTCATGGACACATGTCTTATCTCCTGTATGTGTTTTAAAAATAAATACATTAAAAGTGTCAAGATACCCAGAAGCACAGTCATTTGTGTGTCCTACAGATAGGAAAAAAAAGGCTTTAAATAAAGCAAAACTCAGTGCATTTGCAGGTGGTCATGAGCTGTTATCCAACAGTGAGGGTTCTGAGGTTGTCCTGCGCAGGGCCAGGAGTTGGACTCCATGCTCCTTGTGTGTCCCTTTGCAACTCAGGATATTCTAGGATTCTGTGATTCAAATGCACCCCAGCAGATCACCAGCACACTCATTTCTGCCACAGCAGTGAACGCCAGAGTCTCTGCGCTGGCTGCTCTTCATCTACAGCGAGTGGCTCCAACACTTGTGATTCCCAGCAGGTCTGGGAGAGAGCTGACAGGCTGTTCAGGTGCTCCCAGTGCCTGGACCTGGCAGAGAGCTGCCCATGCTCTCCAGCACGGGGCCTCCCAGCAGCTCCAATGCCAACTGCTCCTGGATAATCACCCCAGGCAGCCAATGGAGACAAGCCCCAGCTGCCTCTGGCCACTGGGGAGCCATGGGAGACTCTTGGAGATATCTCTGTGCCTCCAGTTCTGGGGAAAATCTAGCTCCAGGTCAATACAGCAATACCTGTGTGAGATGTCACGTTTTGTAGCTCTACTTCATTATGTCCTGAGTGCCCAAAAGAGGTAAAATCAAGGGGATTTTTCCCATCTTTGCAATTTTCCCTGCCTGCACATTAAATAACAATGAAAATATATTAGTTCTGTCATAAGTAGAAAGGAGACACTTGTCCTTCCCAACGTTTTTGGCTTCCAAGCATCACCCTGGCATCCCTATCCTCTTTGCTCTCTTCAAAGACAGGATTTTTTTGAACGGGCTTGTAGTGTAGACACAAACACCACTGAACTTCCTACAGACTGTGTGTTCTCCAGGCTAAACAGTCATCCTCCTTTGTCCTGGGTCTGAAATGAAGCCCGTGATGAAGCAGGATGCTCAGCTGCCCACCTGGGAACATTGGGGCAGTGGGGCCAGGGCAGAGCCTCTCTTGTTGCTCTAACTGATGGGGCTACCAGCAGCCCCACTGGGAAATGATTGATTAGTTTTGCCTCTGCCATCTGCTAATTAGCTAAAGGAATGGATTTGCAGATCCAGAGAGCTGCCTGAGGGGAGGAAAGCAGCTGAAGCCATTGGTACCCTCAGGTCAGTGCAGACAGCACACAGCAGCACTTGAGGCTCCCAGCGACTCAACATCACAAGGAGCAGCTCATGGGTCACATCTCCTCCAGCCAGGAGCCACTTGCTGCCCCTGCCCTGCTGCCTTTCTGGTGAGAAAGGAGAGGAAGGGGGAGACTTGGCTTTAAAAGTCACAGTGGCTTTAAAATTAAAATTAGTGAATGCATAAATGTTTGCATTGTCAGAGCAGGGGACAGCAGGATCACCCTGGGGTTGAAATCCAGCCCTCAGCTGTGCTCAGGCCTTAATATCTGGGAGCAGCATGGGCAAGTGAAGGGCAGGGTTTGGTGCCAGGGCTGGATATAATTTCATGTGTTATGTCCACTTGATTGCCTACTTAGAAATTATAAAAATGTACTGTATTTTAAAACTGCAGTCATAAGACAGCAGTTTCCATCTGAATGATAATGAAACACACTCCAAGGTTACGCTGGGACTTCGCTGGTGCTATTAGAGATCAGCTCAAAGCTACAAAAGAAAAAATATATTGCACTAATAAGTGTTCCTCGTGTATAAGTTCCCCTTCAGAAGTAATTAAATGTGGCTTTTCTTTTTTCTTTTAGATGGCTGATTTGTGGGATAGCTGTCATATTTTTGTGTGAGGCTCAAAAAAGAGAATTTGAAAACTAAGATATTAAAGACAGTAACAACTCACCCTGGGGAGAATTCCCACCTGACTGTGGCAGGAGTTACTGCTTGGGAAATGTGCTGCCAGGTCCATGAGTGAGGGCACGAGGGTGAATTTCAATGTACCACAGAGAAACAGTGCATGGGCTTGACCCTGCATCCTCTTTCCCAAGAAGAATAGCTCAGGGGCTCCTTCAGCTCTTATGGAAATGCTTTCAGAAACTGGGGGCTCAGTCTTTCAGGATCTTGGAAAGTCTCTGAATTGCTGGGAGGCATCACTCCATGCTCTTTCATGGCCAAGCAGATGAATCCAGCTGTGCACCCAAGGGATGAGCCCAGGAATGGACCTGGGGGTGCAGTGGGGATACACCCACGGGGTGCACCCAGGGATGCATTCCTGTCTTGCTACCTAAGCTGAACAGACCTTTTGTCCAGCACTGGAACAGACTGCTTAGGAAAGTGGTGGAGTCACTGTCCCTAGAAATGTTCAAAAACCTTGTCAGAGTTAGGTAAATGCTTGGACTTGATGATCTTAGAGGTCTTTCCAACCTTATTGGTTTTATGATTCTCGCCTGGAGTCCTACATAAACATTAACCATCACAGGGGCTGGTTTTTCAAATGTGACAAACAGCAAAAGAACTGCATGAAACTCACTATAATTACACCTCTGTGGCACAACAAATTCCATCAGGCCTCTCCAAGTCCCCAGTAGCCATTCCCCACCCATGAAGTTTATCTGCAGTGGTGAGAGAAAACTCATCAGCAACGTGGGATTGTCACTGACTGCTCTGTCCAGGTCTGGAGATGAACAACTGGTGCTCCACACACCTGTGCTGGAAGGTGGGAAAGGACTGGGAGAGCAGTCCTGCGTGAACCTCTGGGTCTCCTCTGCAGAGGAGCAGTGACAGATTTGACCTCCTGGCTGCTTGTGTGGGCAAGGGAGAGAGGGGGTGGCCAGATGGGTCTATTGAGCATTTTATGAGGCCAAAGGAATTAGTGTGGGGGCTGGGAGGGAAAAGCTTGACTCAAGCTTTCACAGACATATATCCACACAATTAAGGTCAAGGGCTTGCAGCAGTCAGTTCCATCTCTATTTGTTTATTTATTTGTTTTCTTAATGGCTTGGTTTCAGTGCTGGATGGCTGCATTTGAGCCCTGCAAGCTGCTGATTTTGCAATCTTCTCTCTCTGGTGAAAGTGTTTTGTTTATATTACCAGGCATGTGTTATTTCAATTTTTGTTTATATCTCCTGTATCAATCAGTGAAACAGTTTCAATAAACAAGGCCAGGCCAAGGAGAAACACGCAGGTTTTGTTTGGACTGAGATACAGCATTCCTGAAAATTGGCTGCACCTCAGAAAAACTCTGCAAATAATGGTATTTACTGCTTCCCTCCTTGCAAACAGAGTCGAGATCCAGGCTTTTCCCACTAGGTGGGGAAGGTATAGCTGATTAACCCCTTGTTTCCCTCACTTTATTAGCTCTTTGGATGGTAAAAAAATATTATTTTCTGGGACAAGCCTCAGGATGGACTTGGCCACCCTTTTAGGCTTTCATGTGTGCTGAGGGCTGGTGCTCAGTACCTTGCTAACAGGATAGGAGCATCCATGGATGAAATCAGGTCTGTGAACAGATCTGTGTATGTCTGGTTTTAACTTCTCCCCCTGCCTACCTGGGGAAAAAATTGTGTCTGCTCAGCCTCCATTCCCCGTGCTCTGCACAAGCAGAGGGATCAGACCACCTGCACAATAATGGGTCAGCCCCAGCACTGAATCCTGCTGGTGCTGATGGTGAGCACCAGGATGGGAGGAATGGCCAAGCCTGCAAGATGGGCTTGGTACCCTCAGCTGGTGAGGGGCTGGTGAGGAATCTCTGGGCTTAGCAGACCCTGCAGAGGCTCTCCCTGGCTGTCAAGGTTGTGATCTGATCTGCAGGCAGTGAGGGAGAGAGGAAAGAAGTGGGATCACTGGTGCTCATGCAGCAGGAGAGGACCCAAGCTGTGTTTCCGTTTTGGACTTGAGGTTTTCGCCTACTCGAATTAAAACAAAAGATTCTTCCAAAAAGCAAAGATGGGGAGGGGGAAAAGAGTGCCAGTCTACTATTGCTGGGTAGGTCAAAGAAATGGGTTTCCTAACAGAAATGTGACAGCTCAAGGATTTACAGATGAAAGCTTAAGGACACGAGCATACATTTGTGCCCGAGATGAATGTAAAGGGACATAAATACCAGTTAAAATGTATTCTAAGAAAAAATCCAGCATGCTTGTAGTCCAATCATTACAACTCAAACAAAGCAAATGTCAATTCCCCAGCAATTTACATTTAAATGCACAATACGGTTCTCATGGTAAATTGTCTATTTGCAGTGTAGGCCTTACTTAGAGTGTGTGTGGGGGAGAGAGGAAGGCTGTAGCTGGACTTGTGGATAGCCAGTGGTCTGGGGGAGCTGAGCTGTACAGCTGAGCTGAGTGACCTGTATTTCTGCTTTCCCTCAAACAAACAGGGACACTCAGTTTTCAGCAGAGAAACCCAGAAACATTTTCACCTCAAAAGCACAGGGGAGATGGGTAGATCTGGAAAAACAGGATCAAGACCAAATCATCCAGGGGTAGCAGGGCCTTAATATGACATTTTTAGACACAAGCAGGCCCCTCCTGAGAGAGAAAGGTCTTCTCCTATTCCATTCTCAAAACCAAGCCCTCTCCCAGAACTCTGCTTATTGCAACATATTTCTGCCAACAAGATAAGACTTGCTGTAACATCAGCCTGCCTACACGTCATCCACTGCCTGCTTCCCATCTGTTAGTCTTGATATTTCCTTAATCTCTTTCTCTCACAGAGCTCCATGAATAGTTCCCCTCTGTAGCACAGGGAGTGAAATTGGAGAACACAGCATTGCTCTCTGGGAAAGGCATATATTGGTTTGAAATGAGAAGCTTAAAGGCCCAGGCAGGTTGGCTGTTCCCTGAGACAGCAGAGAGAAGTGCAGTGAGAAAATGGAGGGAGAGCTGAATTTGAAGTGTCTGTTCTTTAATTATAAATGTTCTTCCTGCAAACAGCTTTTCTTAACAGCTGGTCATCAATTACGCAGAGTTACTGAGGTTTTCAGACAGGAGATCAATAAATGGGATTTTTTTTCTTGGCCAGGAGAAACCATTACATAATGGCTGTGTTTCTTCCCTCTGCTTGCCAAGCTTTCAGGAACTGGCAGGTGTTCAAGACAGTAAGGCTATTCTTAGATGAGGGGCACAGCATCAAGCTCAGCAGCAGCAGCAGCAGCAGCAGCAGCATGGTCTCCAGTGCCTGGAGCCTGGGAGGGCATCCAGGGAGGGTCAATATGGGACAGGACATATCAGCCCCACCCTGGGGAACAGCACAGAGTTGGATGTGGCTTTTGGAGGATGTATGTTAATGGATCAACAGCCTCAGTGCAGCAGCATGTCTGAGATGCTTTTAGAAACATGCCTGATGTAAATAAGAACAGACCAGACAGTGACAGGAGAAGATGGACAGCCCTCCAGAGCTGTCTACTGCTTCACATAGGAACTTCAGGGTGTGAGGCAGAATAAATATACCTGCAGTGTAGCAACCTGAAAACTGCACACCTTTCCTGTCTGGTTTATATGTGTTATTTACAGTGAAATTGAGGCTATCTGCACAAAATAAAAAAGGGGAGAGCTGCTTTTTCACAGCCTGCAACCTTTGCAGCATTCCATATAAATCAGGCTGCTGCTGTTTGGTCTAAATGGAGAATCTCATCTGCGTCTTTGCAGATGACCTGTCTCACACAGACATGACACATAAGCATTTCCAGAGACATTTCTGTGACCCACTATCATGCCATAAACCATCTGGCTACCTCTACAGTAGCAGAGCTTAAAAACAAGGCCACTCCCTTTGCAATCTGTGGAATAAAATAAAACAAAATTCTGTGGAAGGGTTGTGCTGCCACAACCTCAGGTTGTCACGTGCCGGCCTGGAGCTGCAGCAGCATGTTCCAGTCACAGCCAGCACTACATAATGGATTTGTCAGCTCCTCATGGCACAGAGCTGCTGTATGGCATGGTGCACATCCATCAGCCCTTGCTCAGGTGACAGCAAGTAGGATCAGGCTCATTAGGTTATGCTTGGTAGAAACATAAACCTTAGAAAAGGCAAATTTCTCCCTGCCAGGGGCTGAGCAGGGGAAACACACCTTTTCCACTTCTGCAGGTCATCAGTATCAAGCAAGGAGGGCAGGACCAGGGTGGGCTGAGAGCCAGCCTGAAGCCACCTGTGTGAGTGTCTCTCATGTGAGCATCCCCAGTGAGATCCCCATCAGGGTGGTCCTTGGAGGTGTTCAGCAAAGCAATGCAAAAACCAAAGAAACAAAAACCCCAAATATTTTCATGGCCCAAACACTACGTGAGACTGTTCAAGCTGCCAGAAAGTCCTGGTGCTCTGGGGAGAAATGAAAAGATGTATTTCAAAGCACAGCAATAAAAGCACATTACAGCACCTGAGCCAAAACGCGTTCTCAGTTCACCTTCCAGTGTAAGATCCAGAACAAGGCTTGGCTGACATCCACACGTATAAAGGTTTGGTCTCAGAAATAAGGACTTCTGAGGCTGCTTCCCAGTACAACAAGCTGGGGCACAAAGGTGTTTGTGGCGTTGGCTTTCCCCAAGCCCCAGGGGTCTTGCTGTGATCGTTGCAGAGGTTACATCCGGAGATTTTCTTGTCTGACCCATGAGCAAAGCAAGGATAATTCAGTCATCTTGTATTTGACAGCTCTTCTACCTGCCTGTGCAGCTGATTTCCCTTAAAATAAGTATGACATCTACAGCCAGGTAGTCAGTGAATATTTGCAAGCAAAACAACAACAAAGCCCCTTGAAGAAAACTAGCCAAATGTTAGAAATAGCCCCACAAGCAAGGCTCCACAAAGCAAGTGCACATCGCAAGAGCAGCAGTGGCGTCTCTGATATCATTTCCAAGATTAATTCATGCTTAATAAACAGCACAATAAAGCCAGATGATAGCAATTCTTTTCTCCAGGCCAAGTAATGCTTATTGCCTTCATCCTATCTGGTGCATATACAAAAGGGAACATACACCAGCCTTGGTATGAAAAGGCAAATTACACTTTATCGGTGAGACTAAAAGAATAGAGAGAAATGTGTGCACAGGGGAAAACAGTGACCTGAAGTGGTCCTGAAGTCAGACCTGGCTTTCAGGGGGTTTCAAGAAAATCCATTTTCCTAAAGGGGAAGAGGTAGATCCTTCCAGGTATAGATAGAGGCAGCATCCCTTTGTTACCCACGACAGAGAACCAGCCTGCAGCAACTAATCCTGACCTGGAGGGGTCCTGGCAGCTCTCTGGACCCCTTTAGCACCAGCCCCTGCACCCCTTTAGCCTGGCAGCAGAAGCACACATCACACTCATCACACACTTCTCAGGCTCCTTCCCAGCATGCAAGTCACTTGCATTTTTCAGTCTGCTCTGGGTCACCCACATTTGCTTTTCCCCTGAAGAAGGGAAAAAGAAATTAATGAAACCCCACAGCATGCAAGACTCCCTCCCCCTCACCGCCTGGCTTCTCCTCCGAAGACTGCCAGTGCTTCACCTCCTATTTGATGTATATTCAGCACAAGACAGGGAGGCACGGTAGTTTCTGTGGGCAGCAGAAATGAAAGGCAATGACAGAGGCAGAAAAAAAAAAAAGAAAAAAAAATGAAAAAGAAAGATCTTACAGCTCTTTGATTGTGCTGGCTCTTTGTTTGAGGTATACAAAAAATAAAAAAGCCCAACTGCTGAAGGATTTCTCCTCAAGATAATAATCTGTTCAGGAGACTTGTCTCACCTTTCAAGCATGGAGTTCCTCAGAAGGGATCCCACCTCTCAGGCGGCCCCTGAACAGCAGGGTTATTTTTGGTCAAGGCTGAGATTCTCTTCTGGGCCCCTTTTGCCCCAGTTTTGCCCCAGGACCACTGTTCACCCGTGGGGAAGCAGCCACCCTCACTGAGCTGTGCATGGTGCTGGGCTGGAGCAGGGACCCCCTGCTCGAGTGTGGTGGGGGGCACCTGCAGGATCCCCCCTGGGAGGGATGGAGGGGTGTCCTCACCTCAGAGCCTGGACATCAGCCTGCAGAGGAGACAATGAGCAGATGGACATGTCACAGGCCACGTCCTCCTGGGGTGGAGATCAGCAAACTGTCCCCAGACTCAGAGCAATGGATGTCTGCTGCCTGCAGCCTGCCCAGAAAGAGTTAAATTCCATGATTCAGCAGGCATCTGCTCGGCTCCCAGGAAAGCTTCTTAGCTCAGAAGATTTATGTCAGTCTTGAAAGAAGGGAACCAGACCAAACTAAAGCAAATCAATGCCATTTTAGGAAAATATCCTTTTTTTCCCTGAACTTCTGAGAATTTCCTCATTTCATCTGCTACATTAATTTTTTTCCTTTCTGTGATACCGTCCTGCAAACTTCTAGTCCTGGGAATAACTTCAAAACATTTAAATCATTCTGTATTCTTCAACATTTGGATGTTAAAGTACTTTACAAGTGTTCGTGGGTGTTGGCCAGGATTTTCAAAAGCAACTATTTATTCTATGTGCCTGCATTTTTGGATGCCTCCCTTCACTGCAAATTTCTGTAACAGGGCTTCATTTTCAGAGATGCTGGCATAGCCTCCACAGATGGAGTCAGAAGAACAAAGCTACTTATTTTTTTTGAAAACCTGATCTTTAATTTGACAATACCTTTGTGAGAGAAGAATGGTCAGGAGATGGGGGATACATCCAAGGTCACACAGGAAGGTTGGGACAAGCCAGGCATGAAATAAACTTTGCTCAAAATCACCTTAATTGCAAGACCATTCTTGTGTTAGCTCCAGTAGAAAAGAAATGCTTTATTTGGAGGAAAAGGTTGTTATTTTCATGACCAAAAGAGCTCTTAAGGAGAAACAAATGCACTGTTGGCAACTAAAACACAATCTACTAACTTTTGATTTTTTTTTCGGTTTTGTTTAATTTTAGCTTTTTTGGGAAAACAACAAAGATACTGAGGCAAAAGATGAAAACAAATGTGAGATCAAACTACATTTTGCCAGAAGCCCAGAGCCCTGGATGGAGTTTGCCAAATAAAGACAACTTAGCTGATAAGAATAGCCCGGCAAATGAAGCATGTGAAGAAAAATTGTAGCAATCAAAAAGGGGCCTCTAGTCTCATTTATTCTTTTTTTAAACATGACAATGACACGAAGGTAGAAAGAAGATGTGACATTTAGGCTTTAAAATCATCATTGCAGCCTTGGAAAGGGACTGACTGATGGATTGGGTTAATTAACTGTCCATTACTGGTGTGTCCAGCACAGCAAACGCCAGATCAGCTGCTGGCCGGTGCCACACGCCGTGCTGGAAGGATTCCACACAAAGAGGTTTGGAGCAGGCCAGGCAGTTCCTGCTTAAATGACTCCTAATGGAGGACTGTGTTTGAACAGTGATGAGAGGCTTTTATGTGCCTTCAGCACTGTCAAAGAGCTTAAAACGTGAACTCTCAGCTCTCTCCTGGCCAGAAGAGATGAATGAAAGTTGTCATTGTTCAAGGCGTCGTCGCCATCAGAAGAAATTTTAGACTCTGCGGGGAAGGGGAAGCAGTTTTTCATCCGAGAAGCCTTATCTATTGTGCAGAGCTGTAGTCACAATACAGATTTTCTTCTGGACAGAGACAGCACAGCCCATTCTTGCCCCGCTCGTGCCATAGGTGCGCTCTGCAGGACACTGAAGGGCACGGTGACAATGTCCCTGTGGTGGGGGAGCAGAGCCAGCCCTGGTGGCCCAAGCTGTCCCACTGAGCTGTGAGCTGCAGGGTGCTGCAAGGACAGGGCACAGGCACAGACTCTGCGTGTGCAGGGCTGTGCAAGGGAATGGCAACCCTGGGAAGCCTCCCGTGAGTTGTTAGAGCAGCTGCAAACGCCGTGCTGACACATATCGTGTGTCACTTTGGCCTTTCCATGAGCCAGAACCCAGAAGGAGCAAAGTTATTATAAAGTCACTGCTGCTTTTCCCTTCCGTGGCTGCAATTTGTATGCCATTTTCCTTAGGGAATACAGCATTAAATTGAATACAAAGGCGGGATTTTGTTCATGGCAGTGTCGTTAGAGAGCACGAAATGAGCACACATACACACAGGTGGAGGTGGCAGAAAAAAAGGCACAAAGTTTTTTATTTCACAGCTTTTATACAAAACTTTGAAACCCCATGGATTGGATAGGGAGATCTTCTATCCATCTCTGTTGGTTTGGACAGAAGTCCATCAAAAACCTCTTTTATCATGAATAAGATGAAAACAAGAAAAACACTTACAAAAACAGAGCTTGTTTTCCGGAGAATTTCATTAGAACTCAAGAGCAACTTTTCAAAACAATCAGAACAAGTTTCAAAACAATCAGAACAGTTTTCAAAACAATCAGAAGGCTGAAATCCAGGGTGACAATGGCAGTGCAGTGGTCAGGAAGAACAGATCTAGGGACCAGTAATGCTTTGGTGCTCACCTCATAGTGAGCTGCTGATACAAAAACATGATTTGAACATGGTTCCTGGGGGACTTCTGCAGTCCTCAGTGCTCAAAAACCTATTTTTTTTGGTCAATTTATGCTCATATTAATCGCACCTTATGATCCACAGAGTGTGGTGGCCTGACTTGGACCTCCATACCTGTGTGTAAGCTAACATAATTGTCCATCTTCCCTGGTGAATTAAATTCCATGGGCAAGGAATACCAGTAATCACTAATTCCCCTTTTGAACAAATTGGTTGTAGCAAAACTTGACCACAGATGCATTTTTAGCAGACTGTGGCCCATGCTTTCAAATCAAGATACTTTTACATGTACAGTCCAGCTGTAGACTCACACTGAGGTATTTTTGTAGCCATTTCTCAGAAAGGGATTCCATATCCCTCTGAAAAAAAACCCAACCCTAAACGGGATTAACACTGTCTGTGTATAGGAAAGCAGTGGAATGAATGAAAGGGATTGCTAGGTTCTGAATTTCCCATCTGCTGGCTGCTAGTTTGTGACAGGATGGTCTGAAAATGGTTCCAAGGGAGGAGTGCATAGCACAGAGCATTTCCAAGAATACAGCTCTGTTTTCCAGGAATTAATTCTAAATTTCGACCATTCAAATTAACCTGCCATGAGGCCCTCACTGTGTCCACTCACAAACAGGAAGCTCTTCACCCATGGGGAAAAAACACATTTCTGAATCTTGCATTTGACTTAAAGATGTGAAACCTGTAATTCTTCTACTAATTTTAGGAATGCATGGCTGCAGAGCAGGAGACAAGCAGAAGCTGAGAGCCCTTTTGCTGGCAGCAGTCTGAGCAGAAGCAAACCAGGCAGCCTGAATATTAACCAAAACCGTGCACACTTCTCAGGAAACCAAGCAATTATTCATGCAATGGAAAGGCATTTGTGAGTGGAGGAGAAAATAATTTTTGCATAGCTAGTGAGACCGAAAATTGCGAAGGAGAAAGCACAAAGGAACTTGTTTCTGTGGGATTTGATTTGCTCAGTGCTGGTGAAAACCCTTGCAAAATGCCTTGCTTTGGCCCCTCAACCACAGATGCCCAAGGAGCAGAAGGGAAGCACAAGAGCCCTGGCCCAGCAGCAAAGTGTGAGATGTTCCAGGGAGTGAAAGCATTGGAGTTTATTGGTGTCCTTGCTGCCATAAGGGAGCAGCCCCAGCAGGGGAGGTACCGCCTGAGGGCACTTCGCTGCTCATCCCCACTCCAAGCAAGCCTGAAGTTCTCAGGAGCATTTTCACACCCACATCTCCCCTGAGTCAGTCCACAGAGCCAGAGCAAAGGTGAAACGTCAGGAGCAGGGTGCAGGTTGTATCAGCCCTGAGCACAGCATTTGCCCAGGGACACCAGACGGGCCAGGGAGGTGGCCAGGGAGCAGAGGAACAGCTGTGTCCCCAAGCCCTACTCCATCCCCCCTGGTGATGGAGCACAACATATTTGCCTTGGTAGCCCCTCAGTCTAATTCCTGTGTCCAGCTGCATGGACACAGCATCTCTGGAGATACAGTGGGTCTGGCCTCACAGATCTTACAAAGGAGACTAAAAGGAATTGAACAAAATCTGTTTCCGATTAAAGAGATTATATCTCACAGAGCTTTTTTCTTTTTTAAATTGCACTTAAATGGCTTTTATGTAGCTTGTTATTTTGCAATAAGATTAACACCAAGGTGGATTGAATTACCTGTTAATTCAACACATAATTTACTGGTGCCTTCATGTGCCATCCAGGATATATTTAAAGGCGTCTTGACAACGGATCCATAGAGCATACAATAAGGACATCATTACTTAAGAAGATACATCCCCAAAGAGACACATGACATTAACCCCATCTGTAGATGAGTAATCAGAGCTAAATCAGGAATGTTCCCATTTAATCTAAAAGAAATGGTGCCCTATAAATTCCACATACAAAAATCCTAGCAATTTACCACATGATTAAACCATAGTGATTTTTTTTTTTTTTTATACAGCAGTTTTGCTGAAATATTTTAACTTGGGATCCTAAAAAAAAGATTTATAACTCTGAATGCAGCGCTCCTGCTTGGAATAATCAATACTGATTTTAATATACTTTTTAAAAGATTTATTTCCTTGTTGCGGAAAAGATTTAAATTGCAGGGTGCCAGCAACTGATGAATTATGATTTAGGGCCAAATCTGTTTCACTTGGAAGAATGGTGATTTTAAATTCAATGAAGTTTCTCTGATGAGTAGAACAAGGAAGTTTTGGCCCACATTTTTCTTGAAAACCCACCAATAAAGTAATTATCTTGTCATGCTGACAGCCATGTGTATTTATGGCTGGAAAGCGTCACGCCCTGTAGACATGTGACAAACAGGCACTTTCTCTGCAGCTCCTCTCCCAGTGCTGCCTCGTGCTGTGGCCGAGAGAGGGTGGGAGAAGCTCCCAGGAATGTGGATGTGGGGTCACAACAAGTGCACAGACAGCTCCATACCGTGAGTCTGTTTACTTTACTCACCTGAGGAATACTTTTTAAGATTTTGATTCTAAAAGCTCTGTAACAAGGACCACGGTGGGACTTTCCTCACCGCTGCACACTGAGATCCCAGCCAGGGGCCTCCAGCCTCTCACTTCAGTGTCCTGCTCTCACCCGAGCGATTAATGCTCTATATCCACAGCATGAGAGTTGGATAAAAACCTGGTATTTAATCTTGTCCATCCCCAAGCAGTTCATGATTGCTCCCCAGAGTCTATTCATGAGCGCTTTGTTCATTCCAGTTTTAAATGACTCAAGAGCTGATAGGGACTCCACCACCTCCCGCAGGAGATAAATCAGTACACTTAAATAAAAGACAAGATGGTATCTAGCATGCTGTTCCTACAAGATTCACCATTAGTTCTTACCCCAAGGCAAGCATGAAATAAACATTCCCTGCTCCCAGGTTAAGTGCCTGCCTCTCCTTTGGTACAGTGTGGTACGGATTGTGCTATCATCAACATACGAAATTAACTTCTACCCAACGCTGACAGAGACACATTTAACATACATAGTTTGGCACCACATCCAGCATTAATTTCCCGGCCCCAGACACGAGGAACGGAAAAGCTTTATTAGATCACTCAGTCCTGCTCACTGTTAGGCAAATGATTTGCTTCTTAGTGACAGCCCCTGGAGTTTTCTCCAGTCCAAATTGCAAAATCCTGCAGCACAAGGATCACCTCCCTGTGGACTGCACATTTGTCTTCACGTTTATATTTACATCTGTGTTTTCTGTATCTCTCTTAAAATTACCTTTATTTTTTCTAACTGCACTTCTAGGATACTCTTTCACAAATCCCTTCCCATTCATTTTTTGGCCCTGCTGTAGGATTTTTCACAAATTAACCCATCCAACTCCTTATAATGACTGTGAGCTTTTCAGATTTTACCTCTATAGATTAATGTCTTATGCAGAGATCTGAAGGCTGAAGGTGGCATCTCAAGCAGGTTCCCCATGGCCACTAGGCAGATGTGCCCCTATAAAAATGCCTTTGCTATGTCCTGCTTCCACCAAGGCCAGATCCCAAAGGTATGCCAAGCTCCCTGTTTCCACCAGCACCCTTGCTTCTTTCTGTGATGAGATGTATTATTTCTCTTCATATGGATTAACAGCAATTTTCCTATTTTTAACGTTAATGTTATTTTACTCTAACCACATTTTCCTTCATATCTAGGCAATTACAAGACAATTCACTGCAAATTTTCATGGAGATAGTTCATTACGTACTAGAAAATGTACAATAATGAAGCGTGAAAAACATGGCAGCTTGCAGTGGCATTTCCTTTTCAGACTGTGAATAAAAGTGGAGAAATAGGAGCCTGTAGAGCCTGGGAAGTCGTTGAATTAGGAGAGAGCGAGATCTTTTTAAATTAAAAAATAGGGCAGAAACTTGCCAAAGAAATTATGGTGTGACTAATAATGTATCGATCCTACTTTTTAATTCCTCCTACAGCATTTCAATTGCCTTTTAATTTTCATGATTGTGCAGTTAAAAAATCCCCCAAAAACAAAACAAAAAGAGATTGTAACACAAGGCTACATGGCTGGAAATCCACAGCTGCATGATTTATGTACTGTAAATATTTGCTTAATGCAAAAAAAAAAGCAAAATTCAGTACCTCAAGGGTTAGACCAAATTCCTAAATACTGATCTTGCTATCTGAATAAGCACCTTGTGCTGAAATTGTCCTTCTTCAGAGTGGATGATCAAACATCGTGGTGACAAATTGGTTTATCTCAGGCCAGGTGCTCAAGTCAAAAGATGCTTTCAAAAGGACAAATCTCAGGGAGGAAAGAAATGGCTCTAACCACATTGGGCTCTCCTACACAAGCGAGCTCTCCAGCACATACAGACAGAGCAGGCACTGTTACAAGAAATTGTGCAGCAAGCTTGCCTCGAGCATTCCTCTCTCCCACAGGCTGTATAATAAATGCAAGAAATGATTCAAAAGGACCATTCTTACTTCCCTCAGACATATTTTTGCTAAACCATAGCAATAAAGATCAACTCTACCAAACAGCTTCTTTTTCTCCCGCCTCACGTCTTTCTGCATCTGTCAGACTTCATCTAAAGAGTGGGGTTTGTATTTTATAGCTCCTTACAATGAGGCAAGAGGTGTATCTTACACCAGGCACAGACTTACTGGGGACTGGGGGGGAATGTGTGGGGAAAAGGAGTCCCAAAGGTTTTGGAGAGTCTTCCACCTCACTGGTAGCACTTGATGCAGGCATGTGTGTGTACCAAATGTAGTATTCCATGGCATCAGGTCTGCATCTGCTCCTCCCTCCACTGGAAGCAATTCATAACAGTTTCTGGTTGCTGCCCTTCAGATATCAAAGCCAGCACTTGGAATAGGAACAAAATATGTAATGGTTTCAGAAAAACTTGCTTCTCACAGATCCCTAAAAATGGAAATAGTATTAGTAGCAGTCTCTGAAGATGGGGTGGACTGGGGATTTTATGGAAGAGGGCATTTGAGGAGCCTGCAGGTGGCTTGCACTGCTCGACTTTTAATTCCAGAGTTCATCTCCTGAAGCCTGAGAAGAGCAAAGGACAGTGTTAGGAGCTAACACATTAAATGCCTCAGGCTTTCCAGAATAGAGACCAAGAGCTGCAAACAGGCAAAGTGTTGCAGCAAGCTGCTCAAGGACCTTGCTGTAGTGATACAGGAGAGGTTCCTAATGCTGGAGCACATCTTGCATGTCCCTGGCTCTCCAGGAGACAGTAACACTACTGCCTAGCAAAAGCTGTCCCCAGGTCTTGGCATTTGACCTCTACCAGCTGTTTCTTTTAGCTTTGCAGGAAACAACCCACGGTTCCTGCACACCCCCAGCCTCTGCCCTGCCCTTGAACAGAGGCTCCTTGAGGATCTGCCTGCAGTGCTGATCATTGCTTTCCTTGCAAACCCTCTGGGGAGTAAAGCCATGAGAAATGCTGGATTTACCTCTGCACACCACTGCCAGCTTGGAAAGGAAGAGAGCCTGCTATTCCAGTGGGCAATGGGTTAAGTTCTCAACAATAAAACTGAGAGAAGGGATCCTATAAAGTGAAACGAAACAATAAAATGCAGCTACACATTGTATTTAACCAAATTCTTTCTGAGCTCTTTCAGAGCCTCAGCTGAGGCAATGATTTGAGCTTCAATCCAGGACTGGCTGCTCTGTGGCTTTTCTCCCAGCCAAGGGTGCTCTGTCCCTCTGCTAGGATAATCCTTCTATCTTAAAATAGCCTCTTGCTGCAAGGCTCTCACAAACATTCTTCAAATCACTGATCACAAGCAACATTCCCTGTATGCACTGCTTATTAAATGAACAGCATTTGCTTTGAGTTCTTCATGAAAACCAAACCTGTATTCTTCACAGGGAACACATATTTGGCTTTTTGGTGACTTCAATAACCTTGCTGCCTTCCTCTTTCTCCCAGGCATAAAGCTAGGGTTGATTTGGGGTGTCCTGATGAAAAAATGGCCATTTACAAATAATTATCCTGAAATGACTGATGGAAGCAAGGATTATCATGGAGCAAAGAGATTGGTAAGCACTAGAGAAGAGTCCAACTGCACATTGGGTGAGGTAGGTTGAGGGGCTCCAGTAAAAGAAATAGGTGTAATGAAGGGAGGACATCATCACACGGTGTGATTCTCGTGGTGTCCTGCATGGACCCACCAGCTGGACTTGATGGTCCTGATGGGGCCTTTCCAACTCAGCATATTCTATGATCTACGACTGAAATATATGTCAGTTGCTAATTTACAGCATCATTTTAACTTGTTCTTCACCAGCTATAGGCAGTGCTTTCATGTAATCCTAATGATTCATCATCCTGTGTGCAACATCCTAGTATTGAACCCTAGAACTCTTTGAGGTGACAAGAGTGCTGACTGGCACAGAATGGGTGCATGGAAGTCACGCACATGGACCTAACTTCCAAGAGTCTCCTGACACGATTTTCAAAATCACAGAGAACTAGAGCTGTGCTGAGCCAAGAAGAGATGGAATGGTGAGGTAAAAGAGGAACTCGGGAGTCTCTAGCCCCATCTCTTCAGCTATCATTAGCAGATTCCCTTCCCCTACTTCCTCATTATCAGTGCTTCTTTGTGAGAGTTAACATCTGATGGTCACTCCCCAGCTCAGGGGCTGTGCCCAGCCCTGCCCTCGCAGGTCCCTGGGACCACAGCTGGGCTGAATGCCTGCAAAGAGGGCTTCTGGTGCTCTCATTTCTCCTGGAAGTGTGCTTCTGGGAATGCCCAGGGAGCTGTGCCTAGCAGGACAATGAAACACAGGCCCATTACTCTGCCTGTCAAGTTACTTACACGCTTCTCCATCACTGCAGTACCTACTGTCTTTATATTGTTGTAGATGAAAGGAATTTATCCCCCAAGGTAAGGAAATGTTAGCCCTAGCCTATGAACCTTGAGCTAGAGGCTAAGACCACACAGGGAAGTTTGTGGCTCATTGGGGAAATTCACTGTTCTCTAAACCAACTTCCAAATCCTGCTTTCCTCATCAGCTCTTCTCCATTTCATTACAGCACGTCCCTTGACATCAAATAAGGCTTTTGCATCTATTTTTCTTTTATGTTCCAAAAAGAAACTTCTGGCAGACTTTCTGGAATTTAATATTTTCCTGAAAAACAATATTTTCACAATGATCTCTAATGAGATTCCACAGCCAACCCCAGAAATAGATCCTGTATTTCCAACTCATGCATGAAGGGAGTAAGAAACCATATAATTTATTTTCTTAGGGACAGGAAAATACAACTGAAACAATCTTCCTGAAACCTTGTGAGAGCACAGCTCCATTTTGTCATGACAAACACTCCGAGGCTGCATATTCTCCTTGAAAGTTTAACTCTGTCTCCAAAACCACTGAAATGAAGGATTTTCCATTGGGGTCTATCTGTAGGAAAATTCTCATGTACGTGAGGGGAGAAAAATCATGTCTGATGTGAAGTGATGCTGCAAATATTCCTCCAACAAGTGTTAATGCCCAAGCGTGTTTAGGTGTCGAAGTCCACAGACAGTGAGGGGCTTCCTCCTATGGGAAAAATTGCCTAATTTCTTGTAATATCATCCATGCCCAAAGCCAGGTATTTGTTTTGCAGGGATGTTCCTACTGCCTCCAGATAACTCATCCTGGCAGGGATGACTCAGCAGGGGATAAATTTCATCAGGGGCCAGGAAATCACCTCATCCTTCCTTTCAATGTAACAGGAGGTTTTTAATCAGGGACTCCTTCTGATTACTCCCAAGTGCCATAAAAAACCAGGATTTGCTATCATGCTTTTGGATTATTACCAAAATCATAGTGATATAATACACACCGTGCAAAAAATTATAACCACTGCAAGTAGAGAAAATGCTTGCAATTAAAAAGCACTAACTTCCATGCTGGCTGCCTTAAACAACTCCTGCTATTATCACCTCTGATAATAATTAATCCTTATTGCTTACACAATCCAGAGGTCCTTCAGCAGATTTGAAGAAGCCCCATTTGGGTTTTGTGTTGGTATTTATTTATTGGTATTTGTATTTGGTATTTATTTATTTATTTTAAGAAACGTTGTCGTCAAGAAATCTGTGAGACCCAAGAAAGAGTTGATTGATCACAAGGTCCTATCAAATGTCAAAGCTGGCCCTCGCTGACCTCCCATCTATTCAGAGCTGCTTTGATTTAATCTACAAACTGGCTGCCTCTCCTGCCTGTGAGTTCTGTCTGTAACCCATGTGTCACTGTTTTGAGATATGACCTGTTTCACGCTTCATTCATCTCATCTGAAGGACGGAAATTAAACTGGAGGGTCAGCAAGGGGCACAGCTCAAAATACACACACATTAAACTTGAGTCTTTTGTTTGGGCCCATCAGAAGACTTAGAGCAACCATCAGAAATGATATTCAAGTGGAATTGATTTTCTTTTTCCAACTGAAATTTGTAATACTAATAGATGTGGAAGGGTGGCAAGCCTTGTCACAGAAGCAGGAAAAATAATCATGGTGCCTTTCTAGAGGCTTGTGACACTTTTAATCGTGTCAGTATGTGAGTGGATGAAGACCTCCAGGTTTAGTAGTGTGCAAAAGGCAGTGTTTCCATTGCAAATCCAGCATTTCAAGCCTTTTTATGCTGATCATGATATTACAGCTTGAGCTGACACACAGTGGAAAGTTCATAGCATGGATCACAATGTTTTAAACCTCATCTGTCTTACTTGGGTTTTGTTATAATTTGGAAAATGCTTAGCTCCAGTTCTTGCCCTGTGGAACACAGCCAGCAGCTCAGATGGATAATTCTCAGGGGTGACCACAGCTTTACAGAGCAATTTTCATACTGACTCTTCTTTGGCGAGGAGAATGAGTATGAAGGATGAGGCCTCAGTGGCCATGCCAGCCTCCATGCACTCCTACAGCTCTGTCAAGAGCTGCCCTGACTCAGAGATGTGCTCCTTGCCTGAACTGCAAGGCAAGCCAAGGCTCCTTCAGGCTGGCTGTAGGTGGACCAGGTGAATCTCAGCTCCACAGGTATCAAGATGCACTCTGAGATGCTCACGGAGCAAACCCACACACCCCAGACACTCAGTGGGAAGCACAGCTGAGAGAGCAGATGTTTCTCCTTGCAATCCCTTCTTTCTCACAGGTACGTAAAAATTCCCAGCCTGAAGACACAGAACCACAGAATATCCTGGGCTGTAGGAGACCCACAAAGATCATCACTCCAACCCCTGGCCCGGCACAGGACACCCCAACAATCCCACCATGTTCCTGAGAGCATTATCCAAATGCTTCTTGAGCTCTGCCAGGCTTGGGGCTGTGACCACTTCCCTGGGGAGCCTGTTCAGTGCCCAACCATCCTCTGGGTGAAGAACGTTTTCCTAATATCCAACCCAAAATCCCCCTCACACAGCGCCAGCCATTCCCTCAGCATCTGTCACTGTTCACCACAGACAAGGGTTCAGTGCCTTCTCTTCCCCTTATGAGGAAGTTGGTATCATAATCGATAAAAGTTCATTGCACTAACCTCTTGGATATGTAGATTACTACTTAGTGATGACATTTAACTAAAGTAGAACCATCCCCACCAACAAAAAGAGAAAATAAAGGGGCTCAGACTCAGCGCTCCCTTGAGAACATTGGTGATTGTCACCATTTTTGTAAATCATCTTGTCAGCTCAGTAATATAAAAAGCCCAAATCCCTCTGTTTCATGTCTTTTTTCAACCTAGTATCTGTTAGAAATTAATTCAATTAAAACCCCTAATAATTTAAACTTAAAAGCTCAAGGAGACATTGTTTTGGAGGGTATGCTGCTGTTTGCAAATCTGCCTGCCAATCAACGGAAGGGAAAAAAAATAGTGATTTGTAAAGATGTTTCTTCGCTGGAAGAAAAAACCCAGAATGATATTTATCAAAGGCATATTTGCCCTTGAGCCTGAAAAAAGAAAGCATGAAAATGCCTTCAAATTCTTTTTAGTTCTAAGGCATGTCTTTTTGTTCATGCTTAACTGCAGAAGAAAAATTAGGAACAAGTGTGTGCATATCAGTGCATGTGTTAGCATAGGCTTTAATTGGCTAGGAGTAAATTAATGGCTGCTTGCAATATTTCTGGCAATCTGTTATAAGCTATGTAAATTTTTAAAAGAGGTTTCTTGAAAAGGCTGGCTGAAATCCTGTAATTCATATTCTGCTGGGGGAATTGATTTGAGAAATAATAATGAAATGTTTTACCTCAGTGATGAATCTCAGTTTTGTAGCACTGCAATTTTTAAAAATTCTTGTAAATAATGCTATGAGTGTTTCTAAGAATAATCTACTTGAAATAAATATATCTGTCTCTGAATTAATAGCTTTTTTTTTCACTGCTCTTTCTAGTCTTTTGTATGCCAGCATTCCAGGGGTTCATAGCAAAGGCAGCATTAGCTTTGATATTATTATAATAAATTAAAATCCAACATTTGTTACCATGTGACCTGCTCCAGTAGATTTCATTATCAGTTTTGCTACTGAATTCAGTGGAAACTTAATCAAATCTTTAAGGGATAGGTCCAGTTTTATAGGGACAAGTTGGAAATGGCCCAGCACAGCTCTGACACTTCAAGGTGAGCCTGCCCGGGTCATTTTGGTGGGAGCAGCTAAGCATTGATTGTGACAGTGGAAAAACACCTAACTTGGCTGCCCAGGGCACTCATTAAGGCTGCAAGAGAAGCATTAAAGTCTCACATGAGGTAGATGAAGGGCATGGAGCTGAACCTCCCACAATCACTCTCCTTCAGCACACTCAGGGAAAGGGAAAAGCTCCAATGGCAAAGAACCAACTATTGAACGACCTCATCTCCTCACTCCACTCATTGATCCAGTAGCTACCCCTGATCCACATGGACCATCCGGGCTCTAGATGGTCTGTGACTAGCTCTCAAGACCAAAACACAGATCTTTAAAAGGTTTACAATGCAACATCCAGGGTTTCCCTCTGGTTCCCAGGGAAATCACAGCGATTGCACTTCAGTAGAACACACACCATATGCCCAAGAGTGTTTCAGTCGCTGTTGGCCTGAGGGATGCACAGGCAGAAAGAGATGATTCCAGTTTTCTGGGGAACAACCCCAGCAGCAGGAAACTCAGGCCAAAGAGTCCCACTCCTGAAACAACAAAGAAAATTGGAAAGTTTTATTGTTTGTCCAAGGCAGGTAATATTGAATGTCTTTGGAGGAAAGCCCCAAACAGGAACTGGCTAAAAGCAAATTACTGGTATAGCTTTTATTATGGCTGTAAGTATAGCTCCTGTAATGTGCCTGACTGCCTTAGCTCCACTTTTCTCTTATCTTGTATATCTGACATTTTCCTTTTTATTGCTTAGCAGCATGGAAGAAAGTATCTTGTACTGTCAATAATGCTGTTATCCTTTAATAAAAAATTAGAAACTACCAAAATTAAAAAAAAAAAGAGCGAGGGAGGGAAAGAGAAGGCTATGAAAAAATATGGCTCGATGCCTAGAAAACTTCAATATGTTGTAAAAGGAAAAGACTGCTAATTAGGTCTTGCGTAGCCTATTCTAGTCCCCTCTGTGCTGCAAGAAATTTAACCCAGCTCACTTGGCTGATGGTTGGAGAAGTGGGAATCGAGTGTGGGAGCTCTGGAATCAGATTATTGAGATGATCTATGAAGTAATGAGTCAGTGAAATGCAGCTGGATACAAGGATTTCACTGTTGGGCTCAAAACACTGGGAAAAGGTTCTTAAATTAAACAGAAGGCTGGTCCCCACCCCACAGCTCATCATTACACTTGGCTGTACTAAAGCCTCCCACCAGACTGGCCCCACACTTGCTTGTGTGCTGAGTGATGCAAAGCAGGGGAAAAAGGCTTTGGAAAAGCTGACTGCTTCTCCAGATGCTCTCAGAGATCAGCCACGCTCTTTTGGAAAAGAGGAAGAAAATGATGCAAGGCATACCAGAGCAGCTCTGCAGTCCAAAAGAAGACTTTATGAATGCCCTCCTTGAGCTCCCAGCTTTTAACATCTCCATCCAAGCTCCCCATTTCTCTGGGATAAGTAGGATGCAAACCTGTGTGGAGTGGAGAACATGACCTGGAATTTGGGAAAGACAAAAGGGATGGAAATGGACCTCTCAGAGCAGTCATCCTCTGAGGTCTCAGCTCTTCTCCTTGCACCTCCTATGGCCCAGGTGGGCTTTCCCAGGAGCCAGCAGCTGGATCTGATCCCTGCTCATCCAAGGGAAACCAGGAGGAAAGTGACTCTCATGCAGGACCTCCAGCACAGCTGCTCATGTCATTCCTACCTGCAGCATTGACCAGCAGCTGCTCCCAAGTCATTTTAGGTTTGATAGTGTCAGGTTTTCCTCCCTGCACTTACAAACGACCTGCCTGTAGCTTTTGCTACTGTTGTCATAATGACCTGGGTAAATCTGTCATCTTGCAGAGATTTTGATGACTTGAATTTGGTAAATGGTGTCCTGATAATGATTTCACTTGGGAAAGAGGATATTTTGAAATCTTACTACATGAACTTAGCTGGAGATCAGCAAGTCAATTACAAACATTTACAGGGATAAAAAATTAGTTTGAAAAATATGAGAATTTTCAGTGTTGTATCTTTGGGCAGAGGCAGGTGAAATGACATGCACACCTCCCCTGCTACCATGGAATAATAGAGATGAGTTCGTAAACAAGAACACCAACTACCTGCTAGCCCAACCAGGCACTAGGCTTGGAAAGATATATGTATACACGAATAACACATGGCTTAATTTGCATACTAATTAATCTCTAACACCTTATTTGCATATATATTAATCTGAAGGTGCTATATAAAATACTTGCTTTTAAGGAGTGCTAGTGCATACTTGACAGTCATGATAATCTTCATTTTAGATGAAGAAAGGAATTAATAATGACTTTGGCTAATATTAAAATGCAAGTTCAAAAAGACAAATGGAGAACATCAGCAGCCTTGAGTCATCAGGGTAAACACCATTGAGGCTAAGGAATTTATTCAGCTTTTGCAGTTCATTGAGGTGACTCTGAGAGTCAGAGGAGTTCATCACAGCCCATCTTCCCCTGGGCAGGTCACTTGTGCCATCAGCCACAGAAATATGGTAATTCATCCTGAATTTAATGCTGTCTCTCCTCCCAGAAACTGCAGCAGGCATCACAGGCAGAGCTGCCAACAGACAAGTGCTCAGGGGGATGTCTCAGCTCAGCCAAGGCAGGGAAGTGGCGATGGGAAAAGCCGAGGTGGTTCTGCTCAGCCCACAGCCGGCATGGGGCTGAGGTGGGCAGGGTGTGTGTGAGACACATTGTCCCAGTCTGGTTGTGTCTTTACACAAAAACAACACAAACCAGATATGCTGCTTCATCCAAAATGCAACATTTTGTGGAGTTATGGCCAGTCTGAAGGCAGAGTCTTCAGGAAATCTTTGGGCACAAAAGGCTTCCAGGGCACTTTAGATCACATGCAAAGCTGGACAGAAACTCCTGCCTTTCTGACTCAAGTGCCTGGGACATGCCCTCATTGTCAGGAAGGGAATTCTAAACTAGATGAGTTTAAAAATGCCTAAACCCATTAAAAAATTGTTTAGTGGCATTGGTCCACTAAATCTTTGATCCCAGACGTTGACAACTCATGCTCATATTACTGTGGGATGCAGGTGGGCTTTTGATGTTTGTCCCAAGCAGCACATATGGATGAGGGTCTCCTGGCTGGAGCACTGTCACTGCCCTGCCTTTTGGGAGGCATTCCTGACACAGGAGAGGGTGCTGAACAGGAGAAACATGATTTTAAGACTTTTAAGCTATTATTTACTGTGCAAGCTGCAATTGCAAACTGTGATTAAAGGTGCTCTTTTTGCTAAGACACAGCTCTTTTTTACTGCAAGCTCTGCCTTTAAATTCTGCTGATATTTTGAAAAGGACAGGCACAGAGGGAGTGCAGTGGGGGCTGGGAAGCATTTCCAGGCAGACCAGGTTGAAATGGCTGCAAGCACTGTGTGCTTTTCTCCCTGGGGCAAGGAGACAACTGTGGTGGCCAAGGGGATTGATATGGCTGTTGATTTTGGGAAGAAGCCTGTAGTGTTTTCATTTCACAGAAGGGAAAGCTCATGTACTGAGTGATACATTCCCAGGCGATGTTATAGACCCATTCAATCCAAAAAATATTTAGCAAATGTATACTGAAATCAGCTCCTGGGTAGGCTCATAAGTTACAGCACCGTGGTGATAAGAATCAACCCTGTGTGATTCCTGTCCTCCTCAGTGGGGTGACTGCAGGGACCCAGGTTATGAGACCTGCCAGCTGGAGATCACTTCTAGGGACCTTGGCTTGTGCCACGCAGCAAGGGGAGGGGAGAGGGGACATGAACATCAGCCTGCTCTTGCTCGGTGAGACCTTGCCCGGGGGGAAAACCTTGCAAATCCAGCAGCTTGCAGAGCCAAGGCAGCAGCTCAGGTGGAGGCAGCTGCCTGCTCCTCTCCCGTGGCCGCAGCTGTGCTGGAAGTTCAGCCGGGGCCAGGGGAATCCTCCACACTCAGGGCTGCTCCCTCTCCTCCCTGCAGCTGGTCCCTCTGACTGCCATCTGGAAATACCTTTCCTCCTGCTTTGGTGCCAAGGAACAGCTTGCTTACACCTTGCTGCTTCTGCACTACCCTCCATAGCCCTCCTCCTTGCCAAATTCCTCCCTGCAGTCCCCAGTGAACGCACAACTCCCTCGTTACTGATTTGTTTTTACTGCCTGCCTACGAGCTTTCCAAAGAGTGCTTCAGCCTAAGGAAAACATCCTTCCCCTTAGCAATTTGGATGCTGTTTGCCTGGCAAAAGCCTTCAAGGGATCGGATTCTGGACTGTCACAATTTTAGAGAGGGCCTAGAGAGATCATAGTGCTAATTTTAAACAGATGGCCTTGACACTAAGAGATACCTTGATTAAATTAAATCTGTGCTCAGCAAAGCTCTGGCATAGTTACAGTCACCCTATTTATAGAAGATGCCATTGTACTGATATCTGTAACACGGTCTCTGCTTGGGTTCAGCTTCTTATTGCCTGAAGGGAATAAACAGCACTGGGAAAACGTAAAATCTTCCCTTTTTTTCCTCTTTTTTTTTTTTTTTTTTTTGAAGTGAGTTAAGCAGCAGGTAAGGCTTTCTCTGCAAGGAAGGAATTACACCCACATAGCAGATGCCATGGGAACAGAGGAGCTCCAGGCACCCGTTCCCAGCTGCCTCCATGGGGAGGTCCCCAGGGAGGCCCAGCCATTCCAGCTCCTGCGCCTCACAAAGTGCCAGGGAACCCAACCCGGGAGAGCCGAGAGCAAACATGCAAAATATGCATTTAAACTTTAAAAATTAATGTTGGCGTTTATTTAAAAATGAGAGCTGGCAGCTCTCCAATGGTTCACCAAGTACATTAACTTAGTCAAACGCCCATTACTTCCTCCCCTTCCCACTAACAAGAGTGTTTTGAAGAGGCGAGCTCTGCAAGCTCCACAGCAAAGCTCATACCCCTTCCTTTTTTTTCATTTAAGCTGCTAAAAGCAAAGACTATTTATAGACAGTGGATCAGAGACAGGCTTGGAAAAAAATCTAGATGAGGGTGCTCTAAAATTTAGAAGGGAGGAAGGATTGCCTCAGAGCCAAGATTTAAAAACAGCAATGTGGGCTCAGATCTGTCTCTGTGCATGCCAGCACCCAACAACCCCTATTGCTCCCCCCAGCCCTCCTGCAAGGCTGGGATGCCTTGGCACACTTCTGCACCCAGTGGGCTCTGATCTTCACTAGCAGCTACAAGAGTCACAGTAACACCAGTAATGTCCCAGGCAAGTTCACCCCTACCTTTGTCCCCACGTGCTACCCTGACACGACACTGACCCTGGGCTCTCCAGCCAGAGCTGTCCCTCCCTACGCCAGCCACAGCTCCCAAACTGTTTTTGTCAACCAACACCAAGCCCAACGCTTCTGCAGCACCCCCTGTGGTACTTGGGGTGCAGTAGTTCTTGGAGCACAAGTGTGCAGTAATGAGCACATTCTAAAAGCGCGTGTTGGACGCGGGAGATGTAACTGCAGAGCTGCTTGGGGAATTTCTGGTGCCTCCACTGTTACGGTATCACAGCATTCAGACATACGAGCTGACAAATTTTGTGGCTGTAAACAGCAGAGGCTTGCTGAGAATCTGGACACTGGTGTATAAAATGGAAATACTTTCCTAACATGAAGACAAGTGAAATCTGTATGGTCTTTCCAGGAAGTCTCTCAGCCCGCTGGAAAGCCTGCAATTGCTATATGGGAATAGTGTAATTTCAATATTCCCAGATCCCATAAGGACTTAGCAGTGAACAGTGCATTAAATACTAGTTTCAGAAGCCAGATTTGTAAGCCTATAGGAATAGGTTTTAAGCTATGCTGCTGGAATGAAATGAGAAAGGAATATCTTTATATAAATCTTTTATGATTATGGGTATGTCATCTACCGACCTCTGATTTTCAGACCTGCTCTAAGTAAAGAAGGCAATTATTCTCCAGGAAGAAAATCCAGAAAGACAAAAATCACCACCAATAGTGCATTTCCCAGTAGATAATAGGTCAGATTCTGTGCTCTTTTACAACTAAGGAAAGGCAGAATGATTGGAGCCCTTGGCTTCACTCCCACAAAGTTACCTCAGGGTCATGCCAAAGCAACAGAGATCAGACTTTGATCCAATTTAAATTTCTCATTATTTTTCCCCTCAACATGTGTTACATAAGGTCTTCTTCTGAAAAAGAGGATGTGGTTTCATTTTTGAGAAAACTGTGCCGAAGTGCGTAAGGAGCTGAGCCCTGTTGGGCTGGTGATGAAGCTGTGGGGAACCACCGGGGTTCCAGAGGGAGGAAGGGACCAGGAGGGAGGAGGCTCTACACACCGTGGATCCAGCCCACCCCTGCTGCAAGGGCTGTGAATGCAAAATCCATTCATAATGTGCCCTTTCCCACATTGTTACTGTTCCCACAGGTTGTTCTCATACTGCTAAATGTTTTAAACCCCAGTGGGAAAAGCCCAGCATCTTCCACACAATGCTGGGCACCAGGAGGAAATCTGGGGCTCTCCCACTCAGCAGCCACTCCTTCCCCCTTGCACCAAGCACAGCAGCAGCCTCAGGGCTGGTTTGAGATGAGATTCCTGCTTTGCTGACCCTGTACCCTTCTCCCACACAAAGAACCTTTACACTGATTTGGAGAGAACGGCACGGATTTTACCCAGATGGCAGAAAAATAACATTGCAGATTACTGCCATTGAAAGCCTTGTTAGACTCTTGCTGTGCAATCTCTGCCATATATTTTAGCAAAATACTCACCCCACACTCCAAAATCTCATTAAAAATCAAATTTAAAATGGAAACATTCACCCTTTCTATCTTATAAGCTTATTGCATGTGTTATATGTGGGTGGTGAGCATGTTAGGTACAATTTAGAACATAATTTCCAGAGAATTGAAATGTCACCAAGGAAAGGATTGTAAATAATGAAAGTTTGAAAGGAATCTGAGATATTCATAACAGATAATCACATTTTAATTCTGACTTATGGCTCATCCAATTGCCTACAGTTAGAGAAAAACGATTCCTTTTTCTTATTATATGGAAATCAGATGAATCAGATGAAAAGCCATCAGCATCACAGCTTGGAAAACATATACCAATGTTCAGTGATGTGAGCAAAGGCCATGAAACTGCTTCAGTTTGTGACCCTTTTTATTGGTTTTCCTCAAATATTTATAAGAGATCTGCAATCATAAAAATGTTAGTTGAAAAGTTTTCTAGAGATACAGCAGATCACAGAATTGTTGAGGTTGGAAAAGCAAGTTCATGGAAGGACTCCTACTGAGTTAGGCTGCTAGGAAAAGCTGGAAATCTCTTTTCCTCTCTGTAGGCTTTTCAGAGAGTCAGCCAAGGACCAAAATTAGTATTAGATCACATGGTTTCTCAGTCATGGGGTTGGAAGAATGACTATTGAATGGTAAATAGTCAGAGTGAATAGTTTATCCATAGCCCCAACAGGCAGGAATATGCTGGCATAACGCTTCGGATCTGATTTGAATATGAAAAACAAAATGCAGAGACATCAAACACTCTTTTAGCATAATTAGGAATAGTAAAATTGGACAAAATGCATCAAATAAATTATTGCAAATGCTTTGCCTAATGACTGTTACCACAAAGACAGGCTGCAGTGTCCAAGAAAAACAAGGGCAGAGCATTTCAGTGCCTCGACATGTTCTGATTTTGGTTTAAGCCTGTTTCTCTCTTGTTGTTCCCCAAAACCTTGAAGCTTTATACTACAGAATTGTCACTAACTGGGGCTTTTTTGAGCTGGGACACCCACTCAGGGAGAATTTTTGATGCAAGCCATCACCAACAAGCTAAAAAGGTAAAACAAGGCATAAAGATAAGATTTTGTGTAAAGTCCATCCCCACTGCAAAGCAAAGCTGTATCCCAGAGTGTCCATCAGCCCAAGGGCAGGGAGGGAGAGAGGACCTCAAGATGCATTTGTCTCCCCCTTGTAACTTCTTGCCTTTGCCACAGCCTTGTGAATTTCCCAGTTCCCCTTGCCCAAGGCTGCTGAGTTATGCACACCCTGATGCTCGTGCACATACACACACCATTTGAGGGAGGGGAAAGAAAATAGCTGCACAGAATCTTCCAGATAACCCATTTTACTCATTAGGTTCTCCAGATATCTTACTCTTGGTCCTCTGCCATCCTGCTTTTTTGCTAAACAAAATCAAGATCAGTGCTTTCTCATTCTCTTCCTAAAAGAGACTACAAAACTATGGCAAGCACCTTCAGTTACCCACCCTGGAGCACCCCACAAACACGGATGGTACAGCAGGATCACAGAGGGAGCCCTCATGGCTCTCAAGGGCTCCATCCCAGTTTCCACTGGCCTTGCACCAGCGTCCCTTGCTCGCCCTGGGAGCGGCTGTGCAAACCCTGCTGGGTGAGTGTGCATGTCCTGGGGTGGCCAGGGGACATCTGAGACACACCACAGGCCTGTAAATAACTGTTTTTCCTGTTGAGTCTCTAACCCAAGACTTAGGGAATGGAAACAACAGGAAAAAAAAAAAAATCTCTTTGTATTGATGCAAAGCAGCATTTTTCCATGTTTTCTTGGCAAGAGAGAATTATGGTAACAAGCCAAAAAGAAAAAAGGGTATCTGTTTAAGATCTGACTAAACGGTTCATTTGCATTTGTTAATCTTTGGCCTGATTGAAGCTGGGCTACTCTGTACATGAGAATACCATATCAAATATTTAAAAAAGGAGTCAATTTTTCCCCTTTTCCCTTGTTCTCCACCAGGCAAACTCCCAAATGGTTCGCTGACAAGCACCCTTTGCATCTTCATGACTCCCTTCCCACCCACGTCTTCCTTTTTCCAAGCTTTCCTTTCTGCTGAGAGCCTGCCTCTCTGGGGGGAGATGCTTTGCCATAAAGACATGATTGTTTGAGATCCCAGTGTTGGCCTAGTTCGGCATTTGATGTCATTCCTTCAATTACCAACACTGAGTTGCCTTTGTGTTAAACAGGACAAATACAAGGAAATGAATGAAAAATCCCATCTATGATGATACAAGACCCCATCAGAAACCATCAGACATTCCATCTCCACTCATATCCTCCAGAAAAAATAACCTTTCCACAAATTTAGACCCCTGATGTCAACCACAGGCTGCTCTAGGTAAACATAAGGAGACAGAGCAAAAGCACTGGTTTGGGGCTGTCCTGGGATGCTTTGTGATAGCAAATGAGGCCATTTTACTGTTAAAAAAAAATGAGTATTGTGTGGATATGGAACGTTTCCAAACAAGAGACAAGGTGAATTTCTTACACACTGCAAAACTGACTGGTAAATTTTTTTAATAACTACGTATGTTTTATTATCTTGGACTTTTTAATGTCTCACATCTCTAATTGTAGTAGTAATTATTAGCTCAGTTAATGAAAGCTTTGGAAACAAGATTGTGTGGGAGTATTTTGCATCATGAGTTAAGTCTTTTAACTCAGTAATTGCCAAGGATTAATTTGTTTTTCCGTTTAAGCGCTGAAAAGCTGAGATATTATTTCCTTGAACTGTATTTGTGCTTGGCAGTTCTGAGTTAATTACAACTCTGTGAACCCCTTTAAATCAAATTCAGAGGTTTCCAGGTGTACATATCATGAGGTCCTGGTAAATCCTTCAACATCTGCTTGGAAAAGGATTACTGAACTTGAGTGATGGTGCTGTTCTTCTGAAGGTCTGCCTGTTATGTATCTACAGCCATTAAAGGCACTACAAGTGCAATGGCAGTAAAAAGCTTAGGCTTGTGGAAGTTCTCACATAAATAAGGATTACACTCATGAACGTCTGGTTTGGAAATCATCCACCTTAATTTTTCTGGATGGAGACAAGGTCTTGGTCAAAGCCCCACAAAAATACACGTAAGTGCATAAATCACCAGATCGTGACTGGTGGAAGAAGCTGCACTTCCAGAAGGAACTGCAACAACCACAGCTCTTCTCTGAGCTAACCTGGGCTGAGAGTTGGCCCATTTCTGTCATTACAGCTCCACATGTGCCTCTCTTTGTGGCTCTCCCATGTGGGGACTGAAAGTGCCCAAAGGGAGGGACATGGGGAGAGCCAAGGAGGTGCAGAGGACACCCTGCAGCAGTGGAGCTCTGTCTCCCTGCACACCCTCAAGCCCACAGAAACAGCCCAGCACTCAGCTCCAGCTTCTCTCCTGAGTCACACCTTCCCCATGGTGCTCCCAGCTTCCCTGCCAGGACCATATGGAGACATCTTCCCTCTCAAACATGGAAGGACTGAGAATAGGAAAGAGTCCAAAAGGGCATTTCTTTCCCAGTGGCAAGGAATAATTTCTTCAAAGCCACAGAGAGCATCTCCTGGAGGGTGCTGATCCTCCTGCTGCCCTTCACCATGGCTCTTTATCTATCCCTGGTGGTGATTTCCTCTTCCTTAAGGATGCTCCTGAGCAGTAACACATCCCCAGGCTGCTTCCTGGCCCAGTTAACCTTTGCTTTCCTGACTCAGGGCTCGGGCATCTGCAAACCCAGAACCCTCCCTGCCCTGGGGGACAGCAGGGTTTGCCAGCACAGCACAGCACTCTGCTGTGATGCCACAGTGGAGGAGGAGCCACATCACCACAGGGAAAGAAGCAGCCGTGTCAGTAAAGGCACTGACATCTGTTCTGGGCCTCGAATAACACATTTTACAATCCCTTCAATGCACTGAATCCCACTCCTGGGTCCTGATCCTTGCTTGCAGCACAATTTCTGTATTTTCTCAACTGAGACTCTAACATAAAAGACCAAATCTGGTCTAATTTCCTTTTTTTTTTTTTTTTTTTTTAATTTTATGACTGTTGCTTGCAATCTAGGTGAGTAAACTGGGGTGCTGATCCAACTGGATCTCCAACTGGAGAGAGGTGTCTGCTTGCAGCCCTGATGCAGATGCCTGCACAGACAAAGCACAGTCCCATCCTAGGTATATCCTGTGGCTCTCTCACTGCAGGCTGGAGATGTTGCCTAGGTTTCCACTCCATGCTGTGCAGGAGAGAAGCCAGCCAGCCCTGGGATGTGGATGTCACCCTGGGTCTTACCAAATGGCAGAAAGGGGGGCAGCTACTTTATAAATGCCCAAATCACTGAGCATATCTAACCCTCTGCCTTTGGCTAAGCCTGGCAAGGAGATAAGAGACTTTCCAGGCTGAAAATTGTTGGAGCAACCTGTTCAGAGACAAACCTACTCAGCTAGAAGCTGGACTAGGGCCAAAGAGAACTCCTCAACGTTCAGCTCTCTCTCTCAACTAGAACACTGTATTCCCATATTTGTTGTGGTCTATTACTCCTTATTGTTAATTCAAGGTTTATTAAAAATTAACATCTGTTAACCAGAGACTCTAATCTCATCCAGACTTTTAAAATTCTTGAGTGGCAATTACCTTGGACTGCTAAACCAAAAAAGTGCACCTCTACTAAATCTTGTTGAGCATTTCTTTAGTGGTTATTAATCTGAAAATTATTTCCTTTTCCTCATCTAGTGTGAGCACAGCTCTCTGTCGCTGTTTAAAAACAGCAGAGAAAATTTTAATCAAACTTGTTTGGTTTTTCTCTGCATCATTACACTAAATTAAATCAATAACTTTCAGGTGGGAGGGAGAAATCCATGATTTTCTTGTTAGCTCTTTGTGCAATTATCTTTCTTCATTAGAGACACCTGAGACCCATGCCAAAATATATATTAATATATAGTCCAACTTTTAAACTGCTTTCTTTATTATTCATGGGTTTTTTGAGTGCTGTTGCTAACTGTCACATCAGAGGTCTGGAGGGTTATAAGTGGGATCATTAAAAATAGCTCATTTTAGTAATAACACAGCACTATTCATATTTTATTCGATATTTAACAGTCCACGGGAGACTCCCATGCTTTCTCATTTGCCAGATTGTCTCTTCTAAATGTCATTGTCAACCACTCACATCCCATTCATCCTCCTGAGCAAAATGGCTTTCATAAAGCCTACCATAACCAAAGCAGCTAAACAGATGGCAGACTGCATCCCTGCAATTTCCTCAGGCTTGAGTTTCATCCCTTTAAAATAATAGCTCCCCTTGAAGTAAGCATGTTCCTTTGTATTAAAACATGAAATATAATAAATACAGAAGCTACAGAGCAATTCACTCAGTCATTGAATGGGTGAGATAGATAAATGGAGGTGCAGGTAAGAAGACTGGAGAGAGTCCTACACACCCTGACCCAAGGTGGTCTGGACTAGATGCTGAGAACTCAACTCAAATTTAATTCCCTGTGTTTAGACTCACTGGAGCAACACTTTTCTGGAGCTAATCAACTCCCCGTGGCAACTCTTTATGACGCAGAGGTGAAAAGAGTGAATATTTCAGCATGGAAATGGAAAGCAGCACTGACCCTGAGATCTCAGTTACATGCCATCACACACGTGGCTTCACTCCCTCTTGTCCCACTTGAGGGCAATGTCATGGCTGTGCCAGGGTGATGTAGGTGCTTCTAGGACGTGGGTTCTGTTATCTGCTAGTGTGGCCCTTGTGCCTCACTGCCACTAGGCCTAAAAACCTCACCCTGAGCCTCACAACGGCGAGGCAGCACCAGGCACACAGGAAATAGAACATGGAAATTGAAGAGAGTGGGTGAAGAAACATGAGCACCTTTGGATCTGGGCTTTTGCTCTGAGGGAAAACTAGACTACAGCCCATCTCCTCAGTCAAGAGTCTAACAATTATAAATCATGGGGTCCTGCAGATGAGGTGTGGGCAGTCTCGTGCCAACAAACCACGTGGGCAGGTGGTTTTTCATCACGGGCAGGACCAGCCCTGCTCTGCTTTCCCTCCCCATCACCCTCTGCTGTCCTGCTTTCCACATGTGATCAGAAAAATTACTCAGAAAACCAAATGCCCCTCTGCTGTGACCTTCTCACCCCAGCAGTGCAGGCTGTAAACCCCTTGCAGAGAGAAGACATTTGTTCCCACTGGAGAAAGCAGCAGCAAGCATGGGCTCCTGAAGAGAGACCAACAAAGCTGTATTTGGTCATCTCAACAGATCCTGTAGTTTAAGCTCTGGCTTCTAAGAGCTCAGCACCTCTGAAAATTCATGCCAAGCTCCTAGCTAGTGCCAAGGATGTGGCATGTGGGTATGGAACAGCCACTGCTGCCCTGGCTGATGCTGGTGCTTGGCCAGACATATGCAACTGGAAGGAGAACTGCTGGTCTTCCCAAAGGTGAAGCCAAAGGACTAAAAAGATTCCATGCACCAGAGCCCCTGCCTACTGCTTCTCCAGGAGCAGCTTTCTATTGAGTTTTAACACTCTGTTCCTGTCCTTTGTGAAGCTCCAGCCTTGAAAAGCTTCCCGTGGGCATTTTGCAAACTGGCTAACCTGAAACCTGGATTATAAAGGAAAGTTAAAAATGTTGGTCTGTGCAGCCATAGCTCCTAGTTTGGGATGACTAGTTCTGTTTTCATCTCCTTGCCCATCTGGTTTATTTTGATTATAAACTGCAACCCTCACTACAGTTTATACAGTTCTTAGTGTAAGGAAATGCTAATCTCTGTGTGGTTAACTGAGGGTAAATCAAGATCATAAGAATATATTAGTTAAACTGTTTCATTCAAGGAGATTAAGAGAAGAAGATTATATTGTTATTAAACTTTTTAAGGTTCAATAAATGCTGTCTATGTGCCTGTTCCTTTTTCCAGGGATATTATTTTGTCGTAGGTTTATACAGTGTCCTTGCAATGAGCCTCAAAGCTCTTCCAAAAGATCTCCCTTCTCTGATACAACCACCTCTGGAGCTGCCCACGACAGCTGTTCAACATCACACTGGGGCACAAGTAATAATAGCACTCACAGCACTGACATAGCGTTTTATACTTTCAAAGCACTTAAATTAATTAGTTACAGAGTTAAACTATAGGTTCAGGCAGTATGTGAAAAAGAGAAGTATATGCAGTGGAAACTACAGGGGGAATTTAGGGAAATGTAATGTAATTACCCAATTTGTAACCTGGCCAGAGCAAGGCTGCTCCAAATGCCATGGGACCTCTCTGACCACACGTGGTCAGGACCTCGGCTTCGTGTCTGCTCCAAAAGATGAGGACAGCCCTAACAAAATGTGCTCAGTCATCAGGTACAGGAAAGGGATGATTATACAAAATCCGGTTGCTCCCCCAGACACCTCATAGCTACAGGAGCCCAGACCAACTCAGACCTCAGGAACTACCAAACCTTTTCAATTAAACACTTCCGCCTTTTCATGATATTTACAAATGATCCACCTCATAATTCTGTTAAATGGTCTTAATTGGGTTAAAATCCCCAAGCAATTACTCATCACAGCCATTCCCCTCTGCACCCCCCAGCACACACACACAGGTGTACCCTCATTTTGGCTAAAACAAGCACATCAGGTGGTTGTGTTGCTGAGCTATGGCACTGCTGCATGCCAGTTTGGAAATGTCAATGCCATGTAGACATGTGAATGTCACAGGGCACCAATTTTAGGATGCACAGAAGAGGGACCACTAATTGGAAAGAAGGGGGAGAAAGTGATTACCATTCCCACTCACCTCAGCAGTGCCACAGGAGAGGAGAGAAAACACTGAGAAAACCCAGTTACTCACAGCCTGATTCTTCTTCACACAGCTGGATCCTGCCCTATTCAGCTTTCCAGAAATACCTGGATGTGGGTGCTGAGGGATCTTTGGCTGAATTTGAAACCAAAAATGCGAGAAGGAGCTGCTAGCAGCTGCCTTTCCAAGCAGTCTGGGAACTCAGCTTAGCTCAGAGAGCCCCAGAGCAGCTCTGGGATGGTCTGGGGGAGGAAGGGGCAGATGAAAAGCTATCTGACAGACCAAGCACCAAGGGGTGCTTCTGCCTGTCAAGGAATTTGGACTCTCAGGTCTCATCATCAGTCATCATCACGCTGACTACTGAGTGCTGTGAGTGTAGGGAGTAAGGAGACACTTTGCTATAAACATTTAAAAAAAAAAAAAAAAAGGAGAAATAAAATTGGCCCAATTGATTTATTTTTCTCAAAAAAAGTTACATTTTGTTAACAGAGTTTTCCAGCATATGGAAAAAGCTCATAAAGGACAGCTCTTGGTAATATCACATTCTCCTCTGACAGACTGCAGGGACCAAATCCTCTCATTTACGCCTCTGTCACATAAGCATCACTCCATCAACTTCCACTGATATATTCGTGATTCTTACTAACATAAGTAAAACCCAGCTCAGAATTTTGCTTCCATTTTCAACTCTCTAGGATTCTCATCTCTTGGAGATCTTTTTAATCCAGAGCAGAGCATGTCTGGTGTTTATTTACCCAATATATTAATTCTGGTTGTGTTTGCAAACACTGTCCCTCATGGGGAATCCTCTCCACTCCTGAACCACTGCATTTGCTACGCAAACGAGTCCCAAGCTCAGACTGCCCTGCACACACATTTCCCCTCAGCACCACCAGCACAGCCCCTTTTGAAACAATCCTCTGCTTACAGGTCTGTCCTGACAGCTATAATTAGTTTGTTCCCTCCATACCCAGCTTTGATGTGCCTTTGGCCATCATCATGCTGGCATTTCCCTGCTGTGGCTTTCCATGCCTTGATTGAGCAACAGGGGACCCCCAGCACTGATGTACCAAGGGTAGTGTCCTCTACCCAAAATGACCACTCCACAGTAACCTGCATGAGACCTCCAAGGTACCTTCTGTGAAATTAAACTTGGTTTTGTGTAGTTTAGAGAACTCTTTCACAGGATTAAGACTCACTTGTCCTCAGATTGTAATTTGGAACAACCAAGCAGAGCAGCAGGCAGGAGGAGGAAAAAGACCTCTTCTCATTAGAGGCTGCTGTTTGTTGGGTGAAAATGACAGGTCTGAACCTAAACAACTCTAGGTGACTCAAGAGGAGCCAGCAGGGATGTGGGACCCAATCTCAGCACGATGGATGTGTTCAGCTCTGCCACACGTGTGCCGTAATGAGCTGCCAGGGCACCGGGGCACCAGCAGCTCTGCTGGTCTGCAGCTGCTGAGAAGGGCTCTGTGCTCTGCTTTGGGTAATGAGCTCTCTTGTACTCACAGAAACAGGCACAAGCAACTGCTCTGGGTGTCTCCAACAGCAAAGGCTCCTGCAAACACAGCACCTGACCTTCTCCCACTGCACCGGCCTTTCACAAAATCTGGACTCATATTCAAGGCCCAGATCTTGTTATGTCCCTGGGAGGGTCAGATGCAAATGCAGGGCACAGTGACTTTGTGGTGCTGTTAGTGGGGTGCACAGGAGTCACTCAGAGTCCATCTGCACAGACAGCCTTTGCCCCCAGGCGTGCTGCCCTAGGCCCTCTGCAGCCACGCTGGGGATGCAGAGCACAATCAGTGGCTTTTGACTCTATCAGATGGCACCAAACCAGAGATACATCTTCTGTGGATGTTTCCATGTTTTGCAGTTTTTGTAGGAGGATTCACTGGTTGGATCGAAAGTATTCCCAAGAGCATGGGTATGTTTCACATGTTTCCTTTTAAGCAGATATTTTAAAGAGAGACTTTAAGTTATGTCCCGTCAGGCAGGAACTGCAAAAGAAATAAGGGCAGGGTGTTGGTATAATGATTTTATCAGATCCCACAGTGACTTCAGCAGGAGCTGTGCTATGGACAGAGCTCACCCTCGAGTGACCAGGGTGAGAGAAAAGGCAGTGTGTGCACAGTCTGCCTTTGGAAGAAGCTGGGGCCCCATTAGTCATCCCTAGACCTGATTTATCCCTTTTCTGGCTGCATATAGCAGTAAATAATCACAATACAAAAATGTTGCAGCTTATTCCCATGGCCTTCCACATTTCCTAGAGGAATAAGCCAGTTTCTGATCTCGTCAGAGGTCGGGGGAAGCCAGGGGAAACCCAGAGGAGGTCTGACTTCCCAAAATAGCAGACAACAATAGTGCACCTTGTTCAGTTGGTTTTGATTTAGCATTGTTTTGTGTCTGAATCTCTCTGAAGCTGAAGCTCAGGCACAAAGCAGGTTGTCACCCCCTGAGCTGTCACCCCCCCAGGAGGGATGATCCTCAGCAGTACTGAGGAGCCCTGCATCCTTCTCTCCAGCACTCATCCCGCTCCACACTTCCACACCATTTTCTCTTACATCAACCCATTTTACTTTGCTAGATAAGCTATCTTTCAGTGAAAGGAAGGGAATTAGGTTTCATCAACGAGCTTTTCAACAAGTTGTCACCACCTCAGTGATTTAGGGTAGGCAGAACACCTCATATTCCCTGCTGCCCTCGTGCCACCACAAGCTGCCAGTCAGTGTGAAATCACAGCCCACTACAGCATCTGGAAAGGTCAGAGTTGAAATGTTTTCACAGAAAGATAATCAAGGCATAAGATAAATGCCTCATCAGGAGGAAAATGTCAGCTCCTGAATGAGGACAGTTATTATATAAGACATTTCTTTACCTAAAGGAAGCAGGTTAATATACCTCCAAATTACTATTTATCACACCATATAATGTTCCATTTCCAGTGTCATTTCCACCATGCTTTCTATTGCATGTGTGGAAATCAATTCAGAGATGAGTGAATCCTTTCTTCTGTGTGTTTACAGCAGCAAGTAACCTAATTAAGAAAAGCCACAACAAAGTGAAAGACCATGTAACAAAGAAAAATAGTAATGTCAGATGGGCCTTTAAAAAAAATGTCAGCCCTATGCAAGGCCTCGTATGTTCAAATTTAGCACATCACTTTAACACATCATTTTTTTCAGCTTTAATAGGAAAGACTCAAGAGGGAGTGTGCTTGGGTTCCAGCAGGGAAGGCAGAGGGGCACAGCAGAGAGGATGTCAGGGCAAAGAGCTTGTGAGGAGCACAAAAGGCATTTAAAAAATGTCTCGAAGGACTCATCAGCAGACGTGAGGTATAAAAGCATGAGAGGCTCACACGGGAGCCCTGGGAGAAGAGTCAGAGGCGGCTTGATGTGAAGGAGGCCGACAACTGTGTAAGAATTGGAGAGGGCTGGAAAAAAACCACAAAAGTGCTGCGAGGGAAGAGGGCAATGCTGTTCAGAAGAGCTGAAAAGTTAAAGCCAAGTGCGTTTAAGAGTGCCACACATTAGGAGAGTGATGGAGTGACAGTGGATTTGAGAGTCTCAGAATGAGGAGTAATTTCCTTTCAGGAAATATGCGACCTTTAAAAAAATTCCATTGATGAACACTTTCCAACGGGCTCTTAAAAAAAAAAAAAAAAAAAAAAAGAAGCTGCTCTTTTCAAGCTTTTAAATGACTTGCAAAGCAGCCTAGATTATTTTTACTGCAATGTCCTTCTCTTTGCTTTCATGGGCTGAAAGTCCTCTTCTCCAGGCCTGCTGCATGCAATTATAGGAGCCTGCTCACAGGGTGTGTGCCTCTGAAAGCCCTCCCTGCACAGCCTCTGTGGGTACCTGGGAATAAACCCCCACCAGCCTGACCACTTCTTCAGCAGTTAAAGAGAAAATAAAGTTTGCTCAGATGTGCTGCTTAGAGTCCCACAGAATTAGCACTCTAATATTGCTGAGCTCTTTCCTGATTTCACTCTTCTTTTTCCAGCCCAGCAGTTTTACATTTCCACAAGGTATTCTGTGACCAGTTCCCAGGCATCTCACACCTGATCAGGAGACCCAAACCAGATATATTTCCTCCTCAGCAACTCTCAAGTCATTCAAGAGATATATTTTTTTTGCCTCGCTGACAAGATCTACTTTGGGCCGTGTTGTTTCTCACCCACCACCTTGCTCTAATAACAGTTACATTTTACAATTTTCAAAAGCTGTCAACATCATCGATCTTCCAGACTGAATGCACTTGTCTTCTATTATATGTGTTGAATTGCTTGTGCCACAATTAAGTCTTTATTTGGCTGAAGGCAGCTTACCTGCACAGCAGCGTGTTGTTTGCTCTCCAGCAGAGTAATAATGGTGTAGGGCTAAAAATACATATGTACATTAAAAAAAAAAAAAGAAAACAAACAAAAAAAAAACCCAAAGAAATCTTCCAGCAGGGTCTTGTAAGATGGACACTCTCCACATGGTAAACTATCACTCTGGTGGGATAATTGGTTTGGTTTGATCAAAACTGCGTGCTCTTACAGAACAGAGCGTCTGGCAGTACTCACAGCTCAGCATTAAAAGAGAAGATTGTCTTTGTCAGATCTGTCATGAAAACTGGAAAAGGAGAGACTGGGCTGCACTGAGCAAAAATGAAGGGATGTCCTCTAAATCCAAATGACTGTGTGCCTTATTTATCCTGGTGCTGCACATTTAGTCTCTACTGTAAGTTCTCTGTGATCTCTTTTGATGCCTTCTATTAAAGGGAAGGAAAGCTGCTAGCACAGACATCCCACAGAAGGCCTATCCATTTCTTCCTCCCTCTTTAGAAGGACCACAGTGATCTGACTCATGCAGGCAATGAAAAATGAAATAATGCTGCCTGCACCATTAATTGGAAAATGCATATTGTTTTATTGCCACCTAGAAAAATGACTGCTCAGGTCTACAGCTGTCACACTCCAGGTCTGCACACAGGAAAGGGTACAGAGAACACGGCAATTAGCTGCCCTAATGGCCTCATCTCCAGCTACTTCCAAGCTGCTCTGGTCCTGCTCTGGTTGTAGCACCTTTTCCAGAAAAACACCCCACCTTGGTGGCAATCCTGGGAACACAGAGCACTGCCCTGTCTGTGCTGGTTGTTTCTAAAGCCACCTGCACTCACCATAACCACCATGCCTAGCAGCAAGTTACTGGTTATTCTTCATATCTCCCAGACTATCTGCACCTGGATCTTTTGTGGTGACACCCTCACACTCCTGGCATTTAATGAGATCCACACCTCACTTGACAGATATTTGTAAAAGATGCCATGTTTTGATTTGCAGAGCAAAAACAAATTTGGTCTAGAATCCTGCCATCTGGTGACTCCAAATATTTTTTGCATATGGTTACAAAGGCCTGTCTTTTACTTTGCTTTACCACTTGTCATTTATCTGTCCTTCCACAGCCCTTTACCCTGTGTATTGCAAAACCCTTTGAATAAAAAAGGTTCTTTCAGCTGAACACAGCACTTTTGTCTTCATTTTACAAGCAAAAATATGATGATGTATAAGGGCAAGAGTTTTGGCCAAAATCACTCAGCATGTCAGAAAAAAAGGATGCAGTCCAACTCTCTGAATCTTCTGCATCCACCTTCAACCAACGCCACCATCAGCCCAATAACAGGCTGGCTTCATTTTAATAAGGTAAACTCCTCTGTTAAAATAAATCCAGAAAGAGAAAAAATCAGATGGTGTCTTCATGATATTAGACAGGAGATGCATCATTATCTTGACAAATGCTGTCTTTGTCCCACTGCTCAGTGCAGCGAAATATAAATGGGTTTGGAAAAGAGCTGGCATGAACCCTGTCCCAGGCACTCTCTCATTCCAAACTCTGCTTTCTCTGTCACTTCCCACACCAAGAACCTGCCTGTTGTCCCAGCCCACGCAAAAGCAGGACATCTCCCAGTTTCAGCCTGGAAACAAGAGGAAAACCCAACCCAGGGGCTGCATCACTGAGTGATGCAAATAATCTTTGATTAAGATTCAGATCACGTAATTCACGCACACGTGCTCCCCTGCAGCAGGCACGGGGGCCAGCTCTGCAGCTCCCAGCTCCTCCCACTGCCTTCAGGGCAACAAAGAGAGTCACACCTCCTGAGGATACATGCCATGATTCTTTTATTTGCAAAGTCCAGCTTGTGCCACAACGACGTGAGCAGCGGAGATGTCAGACAATCTCAGGCTTTTTCAGAAATGAGGGAAAATACAATCCCAGAGGGTGACAGACACTTTGAACGCATCCCAAACCATTCCCTGTCAGGAAGGAAGGAAGGAAGGAGACTGCAGTAGCTCTCCAGGGCTTGTGAAATTGGATGCTCTCCTTTCCTTCTCCTCTCCCCCTTCTCAGAAGGGTCCTGGAATGCAATTTATCCCCAGAGGTGCAAACATATACACTGAGGGTATCCAGCTTGATATCCTGCAAAGAAATGATTGCTCTTAGCAAACAGGTGGTTAAACAACAAAACCATCTCTTGGAGGCCTCCTCTCACACTCAACTCAATTTTCTATTTTCATTCCTAGGGAAGGACTTGTGTGAACAGAGGCTGACACTGATGGAAGAGGAGGAAAACTGAGTTAAACTGCATCCTCTTCTGCTGTCAAAGAGTCTAAAACCAAAAGCTGACTACAAGGAGCAGACTGGCCTCAGTGTATTACCATTGGGACCCTTGGATGGACAAAGAAGTATTCTTATCCTCACCATTATTGCCTTTCCATGCTTTCCTTATGCAGCTGAAGCACATGGCACCCGAATGCCACCAGCTCCCCTGATATCAGTGCCCCAAACCCTGAATTTCCAACACAACTCCACCTCAGCATCCTTCTCAGCCCTTCACTGCCTTCCAGAAGCTCTGTCTGAAACCAGAGAAGAATAGGGGCAGCACTGTGTCTCATAGCATGTGTCCATGGAAAGGCAAAGAGCTGTGTGCTCAAACCCTTCCTTCCCTGGGCGGCCCAGCTTCAGACCATGTGCAGACAAGGCTGGAGAAAGGGTGGGAAGCCTGAGCACCAACAGGCAAATGCACATTCGACCCTCCCAAAGGATGGAAATTCTGCAGCACTGAGGTTTTGGTCCCAGTCCCATTCCGGGTGTAGCTGTGAAAGCAAAACCATGTTCCCCAAAGCCAGCGTGATTTCTTCATAAACTTTATTGGTAGAGGGCTGGGCCCTGTGAGAGAAAAGCTGGGGAGAATTTTCATTCTGCCTAAAGGACTTGCAAAGATTAGGTGACAAAGTTTAGTGACTGGGAATTCTGCCCAGATTCAGCTCCAGGGAAGGAATTAGCAAACTGGTTTAATGGATCAATCTCTTCACTCAATTTCACGATGTGATGGTGGAGATGTGAAGTTTGAAGGAGGATGTGCATGTCCCACAGAGATTTTCCACAGATTCGTGTCTGACTTGCACACCCCCACGTCAAACTGAGCTACCCCCCTGCCTACAGCAGCCTGGCAGGACATCAGAACAGACCCAACCAATATGTGAAAAATAATTGATCCAGCTGCCTAAATCTCTGCCATTTTCTCACTCCAAGAAGTATATTTTTGCAATTATCACACATGTTGAGCAGCTAAACATGGATGAAAGTTTAGTCTCAGTTCACTGCTTGATAGCTATAAATGTATAGCTATATATATATATACATAAAACAGTGCTCTCAAATTACTTCTCCTGAGGGGGAAGGAAATAGCTGGCACATATTCTTCACTTTAGATAGATTTTTTTTCTACTATTTGCAGAAAACAATAACAAGGAACAGACAAAATAAAATTAAAAATAAAAAAAAAAAGAGGGAGAAATTACTGAGAATTAGCAACTGTTCTGAAGGGGATAGAGAGGATGAAGGAGATGAAAGCAAGTCATTGATCCAAAATGCTCTGCCATTTGATAACCAAATAGCTCACTTCTGAGTGCTCTGAGACCTCTCAGCACAGCTCCAACACCCCAATAAATTGGGTGATTACCCAAAGCTCATGTAAATCTGTGGGAATGAATCTGCCAACCCAAGTGACTTTGGTTCATCCTTTGGCCACACAGATGATAAAATTTGAATTAAAATATTCACACAAAAGGAAAGGTGTGCAAGGCGTGAGAGGAGGGAATGTTGGTTGTATTAACATTTCTGAAAAAACACTTCTGCAGCTCCCACTAAACCCAGGGCAGCAAGAGCTGGTTTAGGGGAGCCTCTCCTTGGGGTAGCACCGAAACACTTTGTTCACTTGTGATTGAACATGTCCTTAAACATGGCCATTATTTAGGGAGAAAGTGCTTAAAGCAGTTTGGATCCTACAGTTGCTGGGGGTGTTGTGCCAAAGGGGAATGAGAATTTCAGACAAGTCCACGTGCAGCTGAGCTCCATCTTACAGTAACTTCTTATCATGGAAAACTTGGGAGAAAAGAACAGGAGCCGAGACCAAGTGCCTTTGATGCTCTGAGAGCCACGGAACAGCCCCACTACAGCCAGCTCTTACACACCTGTTGGGACAGCAAAAGCTGGTATCACCTATGTCACTTCTGGAAACCTGGAGAGAGATTTACCCATTTGTAGTAATCCATTTACTGCCGCTGCGTGCCCTCTGCTTACGACACCAACTCTGTGGCTGCCATTGCAAAAATATAGGGTACAAAAAGGAAGGCACCAAGACTTTCATTATGAACCTCACTCTACCAGCAGCAAACCCCCTAAAAATTACCTTAAAATTCACAAATGTGGCCATTAGATGCTGCTTGATGTGTTTACTGAGCACCTTGCTCATGGTGCTCTACCCCTGGCCTCCAGGGAAGATGAAGCCCCTATGACCTTGGATCCCACTGGTGTTGCTGGGCCTGCCCCAGGCTCCCATGGCATGGAGCATCTCACCGATTTACCCATCAAAACAAAAACCCATCAGGTTTTGAAAATGAGCCCAGTGGTGTGGTGTATTTAACGCAGGAGCGATATCGAGTGATAGACCACCTGGGAGAAACTGCAAAGGGAAACTTTAGTTCTTCATCTACGCAACTTTCCTTGCATTTGATTAGCGTGGGGGCAGAGGAGAGCTAAGAGGAGCACTGTTCCTCTCCCCCACGGGCTCACCCCGATCCCCCGGCTCGCTAGGAGCCGCACCTCGCAGGCGCTCCAGCAGAGCCGTGTTCCCATGGATACGCCGAGGATTCTCTGCCGGGGCTGCGCGCAGTGTAATGCCACCAACACGGAGCGGAGTCCCCTTCCAGACCCACGGACCTGTGTGTGTGGATAAAGGGATCTCTCCCCCCCACACCACCGCAGGGTTCACCTGCAGGATGCTCCTGCTGTGGCACCAACCACACTCCGCTCCCTCCTTCAGCTGCGTTTTAAACTGAGACGCAGAGAGAGAATGGAGAAAATATTTCCCTAGGGAAAACAAAACCCTAAACTGCCCACTATAAAGCAGCCAGAACTGATGCTGTGGCTACAGTACATACTGGGAACAGAAAATTTGATGATGTGGGCAATACAAGCAGGGCAGGCATCTTGCTGAGCCACAAAGAGAAGTAGTCTATTGTGAAACACGCAGCAGGAATCCAAGGTGAGACCCAAGATGGATAGTGGTGGTTCAGCTCACAGCAGCTGGAAGGAGGCAGGAATTTCAAGAGCCAAGGGAAAGGTGTTTCCTCAGTGCAGTGGGGCAGCACACAGCACTGCCCACCAAGGAACACCCAGTGAGGGAACAAAGCAGTGCCTGCTCCTAAAGACAGGATGTGTCCACATGGAATATATTCTGCACGTTGAACTACTCAAGAAATTACTATTTCCCTGTAAAAGAAGCAATAATAACTTGTTTATAGAAAAATAATTTGGAATCTTGCTTTTCCCAGGTATCTTCGGCAAGAATGTGGTAATAATCATTACCATTAATTGGGCTGAAAAGATGGAATGACTTAAGTCCATCATTCTTCCCCAGGTAGACCCAACCCTGTGTACATGCTTCTTGCCAAATGTCCCCACATGTTTTTAAAGGTCTCCAGTAGTGGATACACATGGTGGTCCACAGAAAATCAACTCAATTTTATTTTTAAATTTTAAGATAAAAAAGAAAGAAAAAGAAATGCCAGGGACTCTAAAATGTGGGGGCTGAGAACAGAGCAACAGACTATCCATCCAATTTGGCTATTCATGTGTTCTCCACTTTATTATCTCAAAATGTCGGGTTATATAGAGTTCAGATAGTTTACAAATCCAGGTGCTTTTTAATTGGTATACAAGGTGAAAAAGAATTCAAAACAATTCAGTCTTAAAACGGCTACTATGATTACAATATAACTATGCTATCTAAAATCAAACACACTTTAATAGGTATTTTTTGCTATGCCACAGGCTTTTAAACTACAAACTAGGCCCAAAATTTCAAGGCCTAGCTAAAGCTCTTCCATCAGACAATCAGGCCCACGTCCCTGCAAAAATTCTGCTACATAAATTCAAGTTAATCTCTTTTGAAAGACCTTTATCATGGGTCACCAGACCACAATTACACACGGAAGTCATTCTCCTACTCTGGAACATCAGAACCTTCTCCAGTGTCATCTGGTGGCAGGCAGTGTGGGAAACAGCTCGTGTTCGCCGCATACTGAATCTGGTCTCTCAGCTTTTGCTCTTCCTGACAGCAACACTCCTAAGAGCCTGCTCTGGGAATGATAATTAGTTTGTTCATTAATCATCAGTGCTCAATGATTCAGCGTCATTCCTGGTGCTTTTCAGTTCAGAGAGAGCTGTCCCCCTCGGCAGGAGAGAGCTTGGCATGGCGCGACATCAGCCCAGCATCACCTGGAGAGCAGCTCCAGGCAGGGGCAGGTCCGGAGTGAGACCATTGCCCACCCACGCTGGCAAAGCCAGGGCAGAACCTCCAGCTCTGCACAGTGAGCCCACAGACCTCACCTGGCTCTCCCCCTCGCTCCAGCAAAGTGCTTTAACATTTCCATGGCAATTCCGGTGCTTTCCGCCCCCTCGCAAACTCTGCCTTTGTTAATACAAGTTGTAAATTTGTTTCATTTTCTCCAGGAGCTCCCACACCATCAAGATCAAATTTAAGGTGTTAATTAAATGGAACGTGTAACACTTTACAGTCCAACAGACAGCAATTTGGGCTAATGGCAGTGGCTGGAGGAGGGTTACAGCTGTGGGCAGGGAAGGCTCCGATTGCCCCCTGTTGGCTTCCTGATAACAAATATTCCTGTTTTCCTACATCTTCCCCCACTCCTTGGATTTCAATAATTATTTGACTACACCTTACTGACAGCACATATTAAATTTAAAGGCTTTACTTGTTCAGCTTATAGGTGCATATCTGCAAAAATAATTCTCCATGTTTATGGTTTTCAGCTCTTCAGCCTCACAGGTGTCTTTAAGTTCAATTTTATTTTGCCATCATCTTAATTCAACAGCTGCAGAGGAACACACAGCAACTTCCTGGTTAACTGGTTGATGGGTTTTAGCCAAACATCGTAAAGAGTTCATGGTCGACCATAAACTCATTTGAGGCAACAACAAGCACACCAGGTCACAATCTCTGCATGACAACAAGCTGCCTGCAGCAAAATTCAGCTGCAAACACCTCTCAGAAAAAACCCCAGAGTGCCCCAAAAGTTCCCTTGCTTTGGTCTGCTCTGCTCCTCCCATAGTTCCCCCTAAAAGCCAATATAAAAATTTATTTTAAAATAAGTTTTACTTAGAAATTCTTTTCTAATAGTGCTTTAGAGAGTTTTCCTTATAATCAGATGGCTTCTGTTTTCTGCAAGTTTGTATTCAAGGTTGAGCTGATTGCTCAGACAGCATAAGGTCTCTTCTAGGTATGAACTGTCCAAAAGCAGCATCAGATTTTCCAAACAGATTTACCATCAGTCTGAATACTTTTCATGACAGTTGGAGCTGTTCATAAGGAATTTGGTATTTGATATGGGAAATGCAGCCACTTGTTCAATTATTTGGACAAGATACACACAGATGGTGGTGTCTTATTTTGGCCACTCTCAGAGAAAAAGTTTCCAGTGTGAGTATTTGTATATAAAAGTTCAAAATGTCTTTTATACACATTCTTTGCCACCGACCTCTAATTCCCTGCTTATGCCAAAGTCTTTGCAAACAAACTGATCTGTTACAATCTCCTCAGAGCAAAATACAAGATGGGTGCAAGCATCAGCAATGCCAATCCAGGGTTTTATTTACTTATTTACAGATAACTTGGTGAGGGATTTTCCCTGCTTCACTTAACAGCTGCTTTGCTTTTTTTGCAGAAAACTCATCAGCTTCAGTTTCTGTCTTGGTGGAATGGCACACCCAGGAGTGAAATGGAGGATAAAGCCAAGTGAATGCATTAATGTAGTGCATACTGCCTAAAGCTATGCAGTTCAGCTCCTGTTTCCTCAGTCTTAGCTCAGTTTTTAAGCATAAAGAGCTACCCTGGTCTACTAAAATGAAATTATAAAAAAAATTCATCAGAACCTTTTTATCCTGGAAACTGCATTATAATCCATCACCACACTCATGCGATCGCCAGCATCCCACATGGAACAGAACAGGTTAATTTTTCCAAGGCTGAATCATCATAGAATTAATCTATAATAGCCCATGCAGAATAAAAAGCTAGAGATGCATTTAAATACCCCCAAAGTAATTTGGTTAGTCAATGAACCACAGTATCTTCTCCCCACTCTCTGGTTCACTTGGCATCCATCACTTTTATTTTGTATCAGATACTCATTGTCTGGAGTGATAACAGATATGTGATCCAAAGAAAGGAGCATCCCATTGAATTGCTGGCACAGAACATAACACTGTCATTATGCAGCATTGTGGTGCAAGCCAAAATACCCATTTTTAGTGTGCTCTCTGCAAAGAAATGATGGCACCCACATCTCTGCTACATAATCTCAGCATGTTATTAAAACCAGTAACACTAGATTTGGTTTCATCCTGAGAAAACTAACATGGGTTGGTTGTAGTTTTAAACTCCTAATTCCACAGAAAGAGATGATTTGGACACCTCTTCCTTTTTTTTCTTTCTTCTTTCCCCCCACACCCGCCTTTTCTTGCAGAATAACATTTTTTAAGTTGACATCAGGTTTTCAGATTTTCACAGTACAGAAGCTGTGAGCACAGTGCTTACTCCTGAAAATGTATACTGTAAAGCTGACAGCTTAGGAAGAGGTGAAAATTGGATAAATGACTAGCAAAGATGGCACAAAAGTAACTGAACACCTTTCCACTTGCAGCCATGGACACCAGATGTAGCCAGGGAGCTCAGTTTCCCCTACTCTCATGGCCATAGTTCTGTCCTGCAGCTCCAAGCTCATTTCGCCCCCATCTTCCTCCAACAGCTGCCTCACTCCTCTCTGCTCATCCTCACCCTAAGCCTGTTCTAAAGATGAGGTGTTTAGTGTGTTGCACAGTATGAACATAGCACAGCTTAATGGTTAAATATCTACAAATATTTCTACCATATTTCTCTTAGCAAAAACTCACAGTCTGGCTGATGCCTACTCCAAAGTACAGCAACCCTACCCCACTGCTGTGTCCCTTCTGGCACCTGCCCCAGCAGAGAGAAATTAGTTTTATTCTGCCATACGCCCCAGCAACACAGATGCTCAGAGAAATCTTCAGCAGTCTCGGCTCTCAGAAATAGCATCTGGCACCAAAACTTCATTCAAAGGGAATTACCTGGCTCAGAAGAAAGGATGAAGTCAGAACCTCACAGCTTACTTCACTCTCTCCACCCAGGAAACCTTTAAATCCAGCACGAGTGTGCCAAGCCCATGACCGAGGGCTTAAATCCTGCTCACAGGTAGCTCTAGGCAGTTGTAGCTGCTCTGCAGTCACAGGCCCTGCACCTCATTTTAAACATATGCATATATATATATATATATATAGGATTTTTCCTTTAAGTTTCTGTAACCTATTGATCACAGTGAAACCTGTGAAAGGTAAAAACACAGAGGAACCACGATGGATGCGACAGAAAAGTTGGGGTTTTGGGGATTGCACTAGGAGCAGAGTGGGGAGGGTTGCCAAGGTGAGAACAGTCCTGGGGGTGCAGGTCCTGTAGGGTGCATGGAAAGTGTCCAGATGCCTTTGGTTCAGGACCTCTAACACTTTAAGATGGAAGGGGGAAAATCCACAACATCACAGCCTAATTCCCCAGTCTGTGGAGAACATAAGAAAACCAGAGATGACTTAGCAAAAACTGCTTATGCAAATCATCAGTGGGGGCTGCCCTGGGTTCCTGCAGGATCCTGGGGTCTCAGCAGGTGCACTGAGTGCTGCGAACCTCTGAGCACCAAAACCAGCCAGTGCTTCAGTGCAGTAGATATCGCAGCTGACACTCGGGAGTTTGACTTTTACTCGGACACATCCAAACTGCTTTGATTCACTGATTCCTGGCTTACCCAAAAGGTAAAGTTTAAAGGTTAAGTGAAACAGCAACAAAACCAAAGCCAAGAAGGATTGTCATTGATTTTTTGAACAGGGTGAGAGAGCACTGGTTTGCACCAGCTCTCTAGAAAGGGAATAATTGTAAATAAACATCCTCCACACCTTCCTCCCCCACACATAGGCAAACACACTCTAAGCTGCTATCTCACTTCATTCAGCTCCAACAGCTCCCAGTTTCAAGATAATTAACCCTTTTTATTATTAGTTTCAATGTATGGCATGCTGGCATTTTGCTTTTAAATCCTGAGGCTTCTAACTCAGGCCAGTTAACCTTGCAGGATGAGGAGGGAAGCTTGAAAGGAGATCTCTCAGTAGAGAATTAAACTCGGGCAGTCCATCCATCACATGGGGACACAGGAACTCAGCTGGGGGAACAGCACTGTCCCTTCACTGCATGCAGAGCCAGCACCACACAGGCTGCCTGCAGACAAGAGCCACTTGTGAGGAGCTGACCAACCTCCACGGACTCAGGCTACATCGTATTTACCCCTACAGGTCACTGAACACTTCTCTTGATGTAACACCCATTCAAACCCTCAAATCCCCACTCCTGACAGCATTGTTTCTTTAGGTTCCTTTAGCCCAAAAGAAGCCCTATGGCAATGACCAGTTCTGGGGAATAAAGGAGGCAAAGCTGCTTCCCACCTGAGCTCAGCAGAACCTGCGTCTCTGCCTTTCACTTCTCTCTCCATCACTGTTATTGTTCAGAGAGATGGGGCCATGCAGTCAACACAGATTTGGGAGATAATTTCCTTCCAAAAGAAGACACTACTGCACAGCCACTCCCTGGCCATCCAAGCTGGTTCTCCTGAGCAGGGCTGACCCAGAAACAGCATCAGAGGCCAACAAGCTGCAAATTTCCTTGCGCAACACAGCTGTCCTGCTGCAGCAAAGAATTTAAGTTTATTTCTCCTGTGGGCATTTTTGCACTTGTACAGCCACAGCGAGGAAGCTGGGCTTGGCTGCAGAGCTGTGGTACCCATGTGAGCACGGCTGGGAGCTGAGATGGGGCTGGGGACCAGAAAATGCTGAGCCAGGGTTTCTCCCCCTTCTCTGCTGTGTGCCGCTGGGACCCAGCCTCTCCACAGGGCAGGGAAATGCTCAGCTGCTCTTATGAAACACTTCTGAGAATGGGTTTGTTCCACAGTCAGATTATGACAGCCTTGACCTGCTTTGGAGGCATCCCGGCTCTCTGCCAAGCTGGTGAATCAAGGGATGCTGAACTGCCAAATCCACCAAACATCAAAGGAAATGAAGCTGTTCCCATGGAACTCATTTTGCTCTCTGGCCATAGAAACATTTCACCAGAGCTTCCCTTTGAAGAGCCAGGGGGTGGGGTGTAGCGGGATCCCCAGCAGCTACTCACCTCAGACAAGCAGGACTTTATCTCCTCTGCAGTACAAACCAAAATGTCTCAAAATAATTGTGAAAAATTTTTTGCAAACACAATAAGAATAAATAAAAGGAGACGTAAAAAAAGCTAGGAAAAGGGGAGAGGTAGTAAAAGAATTAAGGCCATTTACAAATGGCTTCTATTTCCAAGTAAATTCCTTAGTGGTTGCCAGCTGTCTGAGTCCTGAAACTTGGCATAACTACAACAGACACTGAATTTGATACAGACATTTGGTTCCCCGTATTAATCATGTAGAGTAGAAATAGAATACATAGTTTATGTGTTTGCCTCATCAGCTAAGGCTTTATCCTCATTATTATTTCCATTAGACTTAATGGAAACCTTCCCTTCACTTTCCTTGTGGCCAAGATTTCAGCTCCAGAGCACAGTTCCAGGAAAACACTGGTGTGAGGAAAAATCCCATGCACCTGCATCCTGACAGAGAAATTCCAACAGCTCAGGCTTCTCTCCTGCATCATCAGAGCTAAAGTGGTCTGGTCTCCTGTCCTTTACAGAGGACAGAAATCCCAAAAGAACAATGGAAAAGGACATCAGAATCAATGAGCTGCTTGTGCTGGAGGGAAGAGCAAGTAGGTGGAGGGAGAGCTGGGGAGCTGTGGTTCACCCTGGGCAGTCAGGACATCCCTCTCTCAAGGAGCATTTCCTGGACTGGATTATGCCAAGTGAAGCAAAGTGGTCCCACGTGACCTTAAAATGTATTAAAAGGTCAATGCACATCTTTGTGGTACAGTGAGGAAAAGGTTTGGAGCACCACCAGCCTTGTGCAGGGTGCAAAAGCCAGGAGGGGAAGAAGCAGTGACTCATTGCAGTATCTCTCCTTTCTCCTTCAAACACCAAACACACACACAATTACCCTAAAACCAGAACGTTCCAGGGGGGTAGTATAATAACACATGTCTTATGCCAGTATTGTTCTAGAAATGTCTTTTTTCTTTCTTTCAGCTACTCCCACAGGGCAGTAAGGACAATACATGTGCATGCATCTGGTGCACCACAGACATCACAAAATGAGTCAGGTCCTCAGCTGGTTTTATTCAACTTGGCTGTCCTGATGGTTTTAATATTTTTTTTTATTATTATTTCAGTTCCTACTTCCAAACATTCTCCCCTCTCACTTTCTGTATGCAACAATAGCACCATGATATCTAATTTTATCATAAGCATCTCTGCAGTACCTCACAAAGGAAAAATAGATGTGTAGATGTTGCTGACAAAGCAGCTGTGTCTGACTGGCATTTTGTTTAACAATTCCTGGCATCAAATTCCAAATCCTACCTTCACTTTCCTATATAAAAAGAGTTTCTCCTTCAATTCTGGTTATCTAATATACTAATCCTTAAAGTGTCCTTTTGAATATCTTCATGCTGGGAGTGGATTCTCAGGTTATCCATGGCTGATGCATGAGCACAAGTCTCTTCCTCTACGCTCACAAGTCTGCACATCATTCCCCTGCACCACTGACCATTTTGTCCCATTAGAGTTACTAGGGTTTATTGTCCTGCTGGATAGAAACTGTTTGGATTTCCAGAATATGAATATTTTCACTTGAAGTATTAATTCCATGTATAAAAGACTCCACTGTTCTGGAGAGGGAGACAGTTATATTTAAAAGGCCCAGTGATGAGTTTGGTTTTGGTTTCATGTCACATTCCCATACCTGGTGGAAGTTATCACTTCCTTTTTCTGACCTGGATAATTGTGTTGAATTCAGCCATGCTGCTGCAAAGCCCTCATGTGTGTTCCATCTTACTGAACAGAACAACTGGATTCTTGCAAAATGTTATATTTTGCTCCATTGCAGTGCATCTCAACACAAGAATTGTCTTACCAGCTCGGTTCAAAGGTCATTCTAGCCCAAGCCCAGTGCCTTATTGTGGTCCAGGAGCAAACAAAATTACAGGAAAAGTTCCTTTGCCTCACTAGACTGTCCTCCCTTCCAAATGTCTGCCATGCAAAGACTTTCTAAATGTTTCCTGTGTAGTGTTAGCATCAAAATAGCCCCGAATAAGGAGAGCCACATTCCACCTGCATGCAAAGGATCAATTTAATTTGATGTTCACCATCTTCATTGTGCTCCACAGCCTCCCTGCAACCAGACCCCACAAAGGAGTGCCAGAAAGAGAGCCTCTGATGACAGGTGAAGTGCACACTCAGCAGAGTCCCAGCTTGATGTGTGAGGGTGAGTGGTCCATGTCCTTGATCTGCAAAGCCTACACTTCCAGGATCCAATTTACCAAGGAGCAAAGCTCCCAAAAAAGCTTTTTTTCTCTCTCCATACTTGTTATGGAATGAAGTACTTTCCATAATAAGACTTATAAGCCCTGTAAGATGTGCCACAAGGAGCTGGGGGACAGTTCTTCCTCGCCCATGACTATTCACAGCCACTGGGGGAAAGAGGCAGCAGAATCATTCTCTCTGCACTGCTTGTCCCACAGAAAACCCTCGTGTGTGGGAGGAACACTGCAAATCAGCTTAGCAAAGGGGCACGAGGAGCCACTGCAGGTGGGGCCAGAGCAGTTTGCACAAGAGGAGCACTGCATTATGCAAGCTGAGCTAAAATACTGCTCAGAGGCAAACCTGTCAGTCTCCTTGTCTTTCCCAGTGTTTCATTGGAAGCCTTACTCTGCTGGACAAGCTTCCAAAGAGTTAGGGCAGCCTTTGGAGTAGAGCAGAATTGCATAACTCCAGCTATCTCACACACATCTGGGCCTGTTTACGCAAGAGGGGAGTCTGGTCCTGTGGTTTCAAAAAACTGATTCTGAAAGATTACTGTTTAATTCTCACCATTCTGAGAAGTCAGGTAAAAAAAAATATCAAACAACCAAGCATTGGAAATAAGGTGAATGAGTTCTCTGCAAAACTTGCAATTTCTGAAACAAAACCAAACTGTAACACACAGCTCCAGATCTCACTTTCCCTGGACAACCAAGTGATAGAACCTTCATTAAATTCAGCAGCATTTCTACCTGGGAAGGACATGAACCACTATTCCCATTTAAAGGGACAGTAGAAGAAACATGCCTTTCCAATAAAACTTGCACCTCTATCCCTCTCTACCCCATCAAAAAACATAGAGCAAAAAGAAACTCTTAAACTTTCACATCTGAGATGTGAAGGTAGAATATTAATAAGACGCAAAGGTATTCATTAGTTTTTTAATCTCCAAATTATTAAGAGGATAACACCTGAAGACTGACTGTATTCCAGTGCACTTTCACCTAACCCATTTAAATTCTCAACCCTTCTGAAGTGGCAGGATCTGCATGCTCCTTTTAAAGGGATGTTTTGAAGTGCTGAAGGGTGTGCTTGTTCCTCAGCTCTACATGAATAAATATAATATTTCAGTTGTACATACTCCTTCCCCCTCCACACTGTTGTTTGGGATTTTCTTGGGAAGCCCAGAAAAGAGGAAAACTACTTCAGTCAAACTCCTCTGGAAGGGTTTCCCCCATCCAATCTGTCTGTGCAAAGCCCATTTTGGCTTCAGTAGTTCTTTCAAAGGAAGCTCTTGCAAAAACTGCATCTCTGCTGGGAGCAGCAGACGGGGCTGTGCCAGGGAGTTAAATACTTCCATCATTATGCTGTCTAATGCCTTCTTTAGACCAGGCTTGTCAAACATTTTTGACATTATGCACTTTCCTCATACTGACAATGCTTTGGATCTCTTGAAGCTTGTCAAAGCGCTGAGCTTAGTTTCAGAAGTGAGCTGTGCATGAAGGCACTCATCCAGACAGCCCTGCTGCTCACTCAGGCCAGCTCTCACCTTTCTACACAGCTGTCCTCTCCAGCTTTTCCCAACAGAGATAACATGTTTGCCTGTGTTTTACACTTGCAAATATAAAAGACACAAAAAGAATCTCAGTTATTAACACGATGAAAAAGTCAGAAAGAGAAGCCACAGCAAAAATGGCACCTATCCCAGACAGTTGTAGGACAAACACTCTCTGTTGAACTGAAGTCCAAGATCTGTTTGGGATGATTAATAAGATCTAATGACAGATGATTAATATCCTAGGAGCAGCTCCATTCCTCCTACTTACTCCGTGAGTCTAACAGAGCTGACCTTTTCATAATGCCTGGTAATTTTCATATTACATCCTGAAAACACCACTAAAATGAGTGTGCTGAAGTGCAGTGTGGGACCACGAGGGACACACTAAGCAGGGAAAAAGGGTGAGCAAAACGTGACAAATTACTAATCCACAACTTCACAGACCGAGGTTCGAGTCCAATTTGAGATCCTGAGTGATATAAGTTTGATGGATTCAGCTGAGCTCTATCAGACAGACTGGCCTGTAATCCACTTTATAACTGTCACACCTCAGTTGATAATGCTTAGGAGAGGTTTGGCAGGGCAGAATGACATGGTAACAGAATCACCTCCATCGTCCACCTTGCACCAACTGTATGCTGCTCAGATCAGAACAGTGCTCAGGACCTCATCACAACACACTTTGTTCAAACCACTTCTCAGTTGCACAAATAACTTCTTTTTTTCTGGCCTGCCTGGCATTTAGGAAAGTTTGAAAGTAAAAAAATTGTTTGGGGATGAAAAACATATGATTCACATTGAGCTTTCTGATAAAAGGAGGGAGGCCATGAATTTCAAACCTATAAGTGTTCACTTCAAATAAAAATTTCAAAACTTGTAGTTTGACGAATATTGAAATGAAACATCTCAGTCATTCTGCCTTTTTTTTTTTTTTTGGTGACAGGTTGTTTGGCTCTTATTTCATACTGAAACATTATCTGAGGCTTATATTAATTTTCAAAATATGTTGGTTAAAGAAAATTTTCATTTTTCATCCAAAATTATCTTGAAATTACAACAGTATTTAATGGTTTTTTACTCCGTAGGTATCCTGTCTTTCCAGGAGGCACATGGGATTAACAAAGTTGAATGTAGGCTGGCAGTGAGAGGCCAGAGATACAAATAACTATCAGCTTCTGTAGCCCTTGGATTTACAAGAAGGATGCTGCAGGTCCTTTCCTCACATACTTAGAGAGGTGTTCCTTACATGGGCAACTTCTGTTTGCAAATATTGCCAACGTCCAACAGGGACAACTTGTCCTGCTTGAAAAGACAAAAAGCTGTAGCTAAAATAGCTGTGTCAAGAGTAACCAATTGATCAGGTCTGTTTCCTTCAGCTTTGGGTTGCTGGGTCTCTTCCTTCTCATGTGTGTTTGTGAGCATCATCCTCTTCACTCTCACTCCCTCCACTCTCCTTGGGTCACCCTTCAACCACTGCTTGTGGAAAAAGGACACAAGAAGAAGGACTATTGGCAAAACAAAATATCACTTGGCAGGGGTGGTACAAAAAAAGCAAAAAAAGACTTTTCTGTAACTACTGTGATACCCCTTAACCACAGCATTAATCCCAGCCATGCAGCTTGTTTCTTCCCCCACTGCTCTCTTGGACTGTGCCCATTTAGACTAGGAGTTTGTCAATGGATGGACTCTGTTCCTGATTTGGGAAATGTTAATGCAGGGTGGCCTTAATAAAATACTCCCCAAGCAGTTCACCTCACATCCTCTGTGCACATCTGTGAAGTGCCAAGAACATTTTTTGGTGTCGTACAAAAATAATAAAGATAGATGTAGTTAATAAATAGGTAAGTTCATTTTCAGCCCTCCGAGCTCCTCATTTTCTTTCAGCATAAGCCCATTTTTTACAGCTGACTGCTGTGATCTTCCAAGGGATGTGCTGATGTGGCTTGAACCAAGTTAATTTGCTTCCTTTTTCTTTTTTTTTTTCAGGACTGCAGATGTCATCAAAAATAAACAGTACAAAGAGGGGGGAGAAAGAATAGGCAAAGCAGAAACTGATTCAGAAACTAATTAAAATAAAGCATAGTTCTCAAAACCTCTTTAAATTATTCAGATGTCACAATCCAAGGAAAAACTGTTCTTTTCTAAGCATTCTGCTTTTTCACCTTCCTCCTCCCTGCTGAAATAACTAATCTAATTAAATGTTGAAGATATTCCCAAGTGAATTCAGGTTAACACAAACATGGTTTGAGAGGCATCCAGAGATCTCCAAATTGTAACAGTTTTGAAGAGTTAAGTGTGTTTTGTTTTTTTGGGTTTTTTTTGCGAAAAGTGATGAAACTCAGGACTCAGGAACTAAGGGGTGGGGGACCTGGTACAGCTGCCAACTTTGGCCTTGGTCAAAGTCATAACTGGGCCAATGAAGGGAGCAGGTCCAGCACATCTGGAGACTTGGACATGATTTACATCTCAAGGATTTACAGCCCTTTCTCTGCACTTGCTGTGGGCACAGAGGACGGAGAGGCAATGGATGCCTTCTGCTGCTGCACCACTCCAGCCCCTCTTTCTCCATTTACTTACTGCAAAGAGTATCAGATAAACATGCAACCACCACTGCCATCCTCTTACAGTGGAGGTACCCAGCAGAGGGATGCTTGCTCAGCTTCAAACCGTGACACACAAACTCTTCTCTTGCATGGTTTGCAACAAACAACACAAATTCCAAACAGATAAAATAGTAGTCGATTAGTGAGCTCTTCAGAGTGAATTCTTAATCCAAAGAGTGTTTTCACCAAGATGGCAACTTTCCAAAGCCTTCTCTTCATTTCACATCTTCCCAGCAGGGAATTCAGCACCCCTCAAAGCAGCAGGGCTGGTCAGCATTTACCCACCATAGCAGGACCTGCCAGACCATGGGCATAGCTGAGCTCCGAGCCTTTTACACCCCCCAGTGGGAAGAAGGACTTCAGTTTTGGGTGGTGAGAAGAGAAAAAATCCTCTACCGTGACCTTTCCTGTCTATGTGGATATTTCAGGGAAACACCCAAGGAAATCGCTATTTCAGGCTGGTTGTGGGGATATTTGTGCTGGCTGAACATGCTGGCAATGCATTAAAAGACTGCAGCAGATCATAATTCTCACTTAACCTACTTTATATCCCCAGCAATTATCCCTGCTGTTGGTGATAACTCACAGAGCTAACCCAAACTTACAGAAAATACTCAAACTCAGTCACTTTGATGCTGCACCTCAGTTCTGGCTGTACCAAGACATAACCTCCAGCATGGGGCTTCCTCCACCTGAGGAACCACTTCTCACATCCCTGAGTGCCTTCCTTAGTATTCTTCTCTGTGTTACCAACATGCAGCCTTGTGTAAATCCTCCACCCATTTTTTTGCCCCCAAGCCCATCCCCTGCCCACAGGTCCTGAGCTTCCCTTGCCCGAGAGCGATGCTGGGAGCAATCCTGTCTCCTGCAGCTGTTAATCTGTCATTAGTGTGCCATAAGTCACCCAGATATACTGCAACCATTACAGAACCTCAACAGAGTGGAAAAAATAATTTGCTTTACTGTCAACATAAAAACTTTTTTATCTTCATTGACAGTTTTATTTAGAAAAATCTCAGCTATATTTTAATTTGGCTCTAATGATAGCTCTCGGAAAGCAGTGTCTCTATGTTAAAGTTTACTGCAATAGCAGCTGCTAATTTTCTTTTTTCCACTTTTTGGTTTTGTTTCGCAGATATTTTTTAAGCAAGGATGCTTCTGTGGTATTTTTGTTCTTGTGAAAAAGCATATATTTCTGTCAACCTTGCAAACTGGCTAATTATCAGTGGTTGCTAAAACCAGATTCTTCCATGTTACCATCAGCACTGGAATTTAAAGGGACATATTTAAATCTTTTTCTAGGGGAACACCTACAAATTTCCTTCACAGAAAGAATGTTACACATTTTAGTGGAATAGCATCCAGCCTTTGCTCTGTGAATATTTATCTCCTCAATAACAACAAAACCAAAGACTTGAAGTCAAAATGAAGGGACTAGGGAAGTACTTTTGTAAATGTAATTTCAGTGAGCAGGCTGGATGCTGAGAAAGAGGTATCACTAATGGTCTGAAGCCCTGTTTTCTGAAAATAAGGAAAAGAAGGGAAGGCATCCATGCTTTTGAGCTCATTCTGTCTTTTCCCATGGTAGGTTAGCCAGATTTTCCTGGTTCATGACCACAGTGAATTCATTCATGCATGGGGAGTGTACATAAAACAGCAGCTAAGGTTCTTTATTTAGCCAAAACCTGTCTGCCTTCTATAAAGCATTTCCTTTGGAAATATCAAAGCTTCTACTGGGCTCAGCTCTGGGATTTTGTGAATCAAATTTAATAAAAATCTATAGGCTGGTAGAAATCCTTGCTGATAGAAAATGCCTTGCAACAGGCCAGAACTCTGGCTGTCCCTCCCAGCCATGCCAAACAGTTCCAGTGCCCTGGAAAAGCAACCTGGAGATGGGGATACAGAAGCAGTCAGCAGTTTTGGGGGTGGTTCCCACCACACCAAGGTCCATGTAAAACCCTAATTGACCAAAAATTAACCCACTACACTCTTCCTTTAAAAGTCATGCATGGCATAGGATTCTTGGTAAAAAAAATTGACCAAAAAAACCCCAAAACCAAAATAAAACAGAGGCTGTCAAATAAATAATGTCTGTAAAAGAAGTTCCAGGGGGATTGTGCTGTCTTTGACTAGACACGGACAGCAAGAATGGCAGATGGATTGAACTTCTTCAGAATCTGGTTTTGTTTGTTTTATTTTAAATGGTAACAATATGAAACTGATCTTCCAAAACACTTTCTTTCTTTCTTTCTGAAAGATAAAACCCCAGAGCAAGAATATTTGTGCTGGAAAAAAAGTTTCTCAGATGAATAGCTTTGTACAGATGAGGATAGAATTGCCTGAAATAGCTTTGTTTTGAAACAATACATTGTCTCGCAGGAATTTTAGACATTCTTTACGAAGGCAGAACTTGGCATTATATTTCATGCCTTTCAAAGTATCTGTTTTCATAGGAAATGAAGGAAGGGGATGGGAAAGATGTTTTTCACCAAACTGACTTGGTAGTTGTAAGGATCTCAAGCAGGAAGATGGATAAGAATGGACAGAAGGAAAAATATTATATCCTATTCATCCCAAATGGCAACAGGAAAAATAAAGAAACACTCTCCCCAGATTATATGCATGAAGAAAGATCTTCTTTGAAGAAAGTCTTCTCTTTATTGCTGAAAACATGTTTCAGCTTGACTGATGAATGCTGGAGAACTGCATAGGTGAATTCAGGAGACCACGGCTGAAAAATGTCACACCAGGATATAACATTCCATCAGCTCAAATATAGTCTCTAGGTTTTCCTAGCAGCTTATTTTCTGTGTCAAGCATGCTTGTTAAGCCTTTTATTTTTTTTTTCCCTAGAGAAAATGTCATGCAGTAATGTTTGGATATGAGCCCTATTTACAAGGCCTCTGAAATCTGAAAGGTCTGATCTGGTGGTCTGGTTCATATCCCTCTGTCTCTAAGGTCCAAGGCACAAGCTCCAATCACTTTCTCATAGCCCTGTGGATCCAGTATTATGGTCTGGATTCCTCTTAGAATTCCCCCAGGACTCAAATTCCACCTCTGGAGTATCAAGTCACTTAATCTCTTCATGGTTCCATCAATTGTGGGAAGGCACCACAACGAAAATTTTAAAAACCTATCAGGTACACAGAAAATTTCTCTTTCTGAGCTGCAAGCCACACAACTTCATCCTCAGACAACAGAGTGTTTTTTCACTTTGTAGTTTATTCCCGTTCACCACCATGGTGCCAGAGGGCTGGCTCACACCTCAGCCTCCCAGCTTCATTTTCAGCTGGTAGTTAAACCCATCATTGAAATAATTTTTCATTTGCATATTTCTTCCGAAGAAAGGTCCATTGTGGGCACATTATTACTCACTCTCTATTTCCAGTATAAATTTTAAGTCACCTCTTTGTCCCTTGTGCAGCCCACACACTGACGCAGCATCTTCTCACACTTCTCTCCCACACAGGCAGCTCATGAAATTACACTCCTAAGCCATGAAGGGGATGATGGATGGATGGCATTTCTCTATTTTATGCAGGACTGGCTTACTCAGAGGCTGGTAAGAGAAGTTTTAGCTGGCCCAAGCACCATGCAAGATGCACTGGCTGACTACATGCAGATCCTTAATTGCTTAAAGAGTTGACGTCACAAAAAATATTTCTTTGACAGAGAGCTCTACAGGCAGCCTTAGGCAAGAAAGGGGTCAAAGAGCAGAGGCAGCTGATTGCCATCTGGAGCTGAACACCACCAATTCCTCATCTGGGTGCTGGAGCTGCCCCAGAGGAGCATTGCCTGGGGGAGTGTGTGCCAAGGGATCAGTAGAAGGTTTCTAGAGGATACAGCTGCTGAAGGAATTCACAGAGAGGTGGAGGAGATGTTTCACCAGGGAATGGGAAACGTAGAGCTGAATATGGTATTTGTTCCCTTGTCAGATAATACTACCATGCAGGAGTGAAAAAACAGCTGTACAAATCTGTTTTTCCACTTGTCCCTGCACATCAGTAATTATTTGCAGGAAATCACCCCACTCCAGACACGCTGGTAAAGAACAGTCGCAGCCCGTCTCGCTTTCATGTTGGGTTTTTTCTTTTCCTTGCCAAGGTGTAGAACACAAGGCCAATAAATCTGCCTTGGAAAGGAAAAAAAATTAGCTTGGAGGAGCTGCTTCATCATCTTCCTTCTGCTTTTCTCTAACAGTCAGTGTGGCAATATCCGCTGAAGTTTAGAAAGCATTATTGTTACAGGATGTGTGGGAACCACAAATACCATTTGAGGCCAAGTTACAGTAAATCCTATTCTTAGTGTCATTAGTGGAAGTGCTTCCTTCTCGTCACGAAAGCAAACGAAAGGAGGTCCATTAATTTTTCACTGGTGGAGCAGTAAGGAGGCACTTTAGAAAGGGGGAGGAAGGACTCCAGTCAGGTACTTGAGTGATTACAGACCCTGGCACACTGCTGAGCCCAGAGGCTGGAAACCAGTTCTGCCTGCGAATGGTCAATACCCGAGTTCTGCTTGTTATTGTATAAATATCTTAAATATAAGCTCAATTTGAATCTGTAATTATGTTTGTGTTAGCATGATACTAGTTATTAAGGCCAAGTGCGGCAATAAGGCAAATCATTACTTCTGTTCCTGGCCACTGTCTGCATTACAGTACAATAAACCAGAAGAAACAGATTTTCTACTATTTTGGCTGTAATAAGACATAAGACAGTAAATATTTAACTTGGTCTTAACATTTACACTCCCTGGACTTGGTGTTCCCCTGATTTATGCCAAAGTGAAGTAGGATCAAATCCATCAAATTCAATGGAGTTAAGCTGGGGTAAATCAAGCCCTCTATTACCAAAAATCAATTTTCCATTTGTTTTAATACCATTAATTTAAACGAACTCACTTGATACTCTCATACCTCTGGTATGTGCATGCAATTTTTGCCAGGAGGAATGTTGGGCAAACCTGGGTGCTGAGGGCTGCTCAGCCCACTACGATTTGAATGACTACTTCTAATAAACATGTTAATAGGATTTATTTTTTTGATCTTTTATACCAAAGCCGAGAGCAGGGCATCCAGTTAACTTAAAAGCAATCCAGCAGGCTTCAGCCAATCAGGCATGTTATTGTTGCCCATCTCTTTTATCTTGGGGTCCACTTGTGTTTGGACCCCAAGAAGGGCTCTGAAGGCTGGCAGAATTGTCACTCAGAAGTCAGGGAGACTCAAACCCCACTCCTGAGCCTGTCTCCCTGCTTTGGGGGTTAAGCTCTGCCTGTACCCTTGCTCTTTCTTGCCAGGGTTCTTTCCTCAAGTCACCAGAGCATAGTTTAACTGGATCCCATATAAGATAAAAGAAGAAAAAAAGCTAGATTTCCTGTTCTAATGTTATATCTTGCAGGTCCACATCCACTGGCACTGTCTGAGCACGAAAATACACCTTGCTAATGCTGCTGCAACAACACACATGAAAGCATTACAGCAAGAGACAGGGCTAAACCACATCCATCTGGAGATAAAACATGGGAAGCACCCTCCAAGAAAAACTATACAGTTCCAAGGAGAAGATCTTTTTTTTTTTTTTAAACCAAGACATGCAAGCGAGAAAAAAGAGTGATCAGCATCAGACTTATAAATCCTTTGTTCAGGGGTGGAGTGGAAGCAAACTCAAAGCTAAATATGGTTACAAAACAATTACTCCAGGCTTGCTGGCCACTGGGGGCAGAGGGAGAAGGGCAGTGGGAAAGGTCATTTTTCCCTCGAGGTCCTGGGCTCAGCTGGGATGTGGGGGGTGGCTGTCATGAAGATGAGAGACCTCAGTCACCCTTGCTTTTGACCCCTCTGGAAACATGGAAATTTAGTCCCTGGGCTCATGTCTGATACCTGCTGCCTTGAGCATCAGACCTGAGGGAAGGATTGTGTGGGGAATGTTTCTCCTCCACTGGGCCCAGGGAATTTGTCCAGATGTGCTTTTTCCTGTGGCTCCTAGGAGGGCAACAGCCATGGGATGTCTCATTCCAGGACACATGTATAGGAAAAGTGACAAAGTCTTACACCTAAAGCTGCAAGGCTCAAATGGACTTCTTCAAAAAAGGTAACCCAGTGCTGCATTCATGGCACTGATAGATAACAAGAAGCATTGTCTTTAATAAATAGGAGATCTAGTCCCCAGAAAAGTCCATTCCTTATTGCTTCACAATATTGTTGTGAAGATTGATAGTCATAATAAAAAAAATCGTGGTGTGTTTGCATTTTCTTACATACATTAGGTAGATTAGCAGGATACTTCCAGCAGAAGTGCCATAAACAGAAATAAATTATGGTTTATGTATCTTGTGAGCTGCTGGTATTAAAAAGTTTAAATATTTGATCAGACACATACATCTTCACATTTCTTCTCCTTGGCTGATAAGACAAACGGAGAGTAGGCAGCAAGACCTGAAATTAAAACAAAGACCCCTTTTGAGAGACAGCTACAGAGAAATGGGGAAGCTCTGAAAGGCCACGAGACCACACCAAGACCTGAAATGTCTCTCTTAACGAACCCCTATGAATTAAAATTCACATTGGCTTTGTGAGGCACCGGACAAGCAGCAGCACCATAAACAAGGGAGCAAGTTTTGGGGGATGGACCCAGTTCTTTTGGCTCTGAGAAACACTTTGAGCCTGCCTTGAAACTTCTTGGCTTTCTGCAGGAAATGTGCCCTGACAAAGTTTTGCCAGTGTTAGGAGATGTCAGTGCATCACTGCAAGGACACAGACATGAGAACAGCAAAGGCAACAAGGGGAGGAGAAGACAGGGAAGTGACTTGTGAGAGACAAGGGGAAAGGGAACAATAAGGAAAGAAAAGCGAATTAAGAAGGAGGGGAAAGAAAGCAAGCACAGGAAAGTGCTGAAAAAGGGCCAAGGAAATCATCCCCACACGACAGTGCATTCATTTCCATCATTGTTCTCCTCTGAAGTCTTAGTTTCCAGATCCTGCACCACTTCTGACTGCCCAGAAACCCAGCCCTGGGAGAAACAATACAGCTGCCTGGGCCAGTGGCCAGGATCTGTCTGCCTAAGAACATTTTTATTGAACTTGAAGTTACAATTCTTTGTTTCTGAAAATGTAACATTTGATATAAACCCAGTGTGCTGACCAATTCCTTTTGAAAACGTAGAAGTCATTTGAGTTTTAGATCCAACTTTTGATTAAAAAGCTTTTAAGGGAAAACCTAAAAAAATTCCCATGAAAATTCCATGCCAAACCCATTTTCTGGCCTTTAATTTCAAATAACCAGGGAGGAAACAACAATAAAAGCAGGGAACAGAGACAATATAAGTAACTTCCACAAGATTATTCATTTTCCTTAATAAGGATCTTTAACAGCATGACAATTCATGCAATATAGATAAGCAGAAACAAATCAAGACATTTAATAGAAATAGAAAACAAATGGAAAACTCAGAAGAAAAAGCATTTAATAAAAAACTTGGTGATGGGGGAGGGAATGAACTGGTTCCTCATGTAACACTACTGCCTGGGGTTTTTCTGCCCTTCATGGGCCATTTCTTTTGCCTCTGTCTTTTTCTATGGCAGAAGTTGTCTTTGGGAGTTGGTAGAGCTCTGTCTTTTCCTGTGGGGATGGAGCTGGACCATAAGGAATCCAGATTCTTCCTGTGTATCCTTCAAACACATCACTAGAAACCCCTCCATCACTCACCTGTCTGTTCTCTTCAAAGCAGAGAGCCTGGAAGGAACTGGCAAAGGGCTGCTGTGAGGAACCAAAATAGGGAACATCTTCTCCTAAAAATTATACTACAGACATGGAAGAGAGATCTTAGCAGAAAATGTCTATGTCTGGGGTTGGTTCTGTCACACTTTTAAATCTGGATTTCAATTCTCCTTTATGAAAGAGCCCCCAACATGGACAAGCATCTGTATTTTTTTTTTTAATTTATGGTTCTCCAATCTTGGCAGATGGGTACAGTAGTACTTCTTGACCTGCACCAAGGGATGGTGTGATTTGCACTCTTAGATCAAGTGCACCTTATAGTATTTCTACATGTTATCTCCTTTGTATTTAACACTGTTATTTTAGAATTTAAAAAAATATCAGAGCTAGGTGATACACTCAAAATGAACAATGACTGAATTAAAGCACCACATTTCTGTTGCCTTTCAGTCTGGGAAAATGCTCCCACTCTTTCATGCCCATCATTCCAGCACTTGCTGGAGCTTTGTTTTAATGATGACAATCTGTTGCAGCTCAGACACAGAACTAACATTTTCCCCCAGACACCCAGTCATTTCTTTCTTTGTGTGTGTGCTTTATTTTTTATGGGGCCAGCTGCTTTGTGATCAGTGAAATGTCAGAAAAATCATCTTGCCATAACAAAGCTGAAAATAAAATATTCAAGGAAGCAAACTCCCATGGAAATCTTTAAAGGCCTAACAAGGGAGAATTCTCATCTCTGTGCACACGGGTGACTCACTGAAGTAAATGGGAATTACGTGACTGCATCAAAGATTTCAGTATGAAGAGCACAGATTTTCTCCCAGCTTTGGCCTTTTGGAATGAACTCACAAATAAGTTTAGATGAAGATTCTAGGCAGAGATGGACTTGCTCAGCGATAAGAGCCCTGACCAGAATGATTTGAGGGAGGTACAGTATCATCCTGTCAAGATTAAGTGCATGCTTAACATATTACCTCCTTAAATGCTTTTTATAAATTGAGTGCTCACATTCAACTGCCCAATTTGAAAATTGAATGAATGACACTTAAGGGTCAATACAGGTGTGTCTTTGCAAATTTAGAGGTTAACTGACATAAAACTTGTTACAGCTTGCAATATGGAAAAAAAAGCTGTTTCTGCAAATATTGTAATTAAACAGAATGTTGTTTTTCTAATTGTTGGAGAAGAAGGCCCCAGATTACCAGGAGGAAAGAAAATAGAGAAAAGAGATCTACAGGAAAATAACCCTATGAAAAATTCACAAAGATATACTCATGATGCACCAAATTATCCTCTCGGGTTTCATAATTCTGTGAGCGAGCGCAATTAGTTAACAGTGGTGTTGTTGCAAAGCTGCACACTGTGGCTGACAGGCTTTGAAACTACTCCAGAAACCAAAGTCTGACGCTAAACAACCATTGTGTGCGGGTATTAGGCAACAGGAAATCTGCCTGATGATAACTGAGTTATACCAAGCCCTGCAGCAGGCACTCAGACACTATGTCCATTTAATCTGCAGATGGCAAAGCAGATACGCCATTCACAGCTGCATGCATGAGGATATGACATCTTTGTCTATATTAATCTCATGGCTGGCTTCACATGACTCATTCAACCTTTTCTTCTATTACATGAAAGGGAAGTTAACTAGCAAGACCTCTGGTGATTTTTAAATAGGTCCAGCCCTGCTGTGATCCACATTTCAAGGGAGAGACTACAGAGCTCCCGTCCCTGTTCCTAAAGCTCTCATTCCACAGAGTGCAACCCCACTGCAGCTACACAAACCCCCCATTTGTGCCATTAGCTCATTCCCAAAACAACCTCTCTAAAACACACAGGCTCTGATGCCAACAATGTGACGAGTGGGTCAGATGTACTAAAGTCTGCACTGAGGGAGACAGCATCGGCAGGCTTTGTTTTTCCAGTTATCAGTACGGAGATAGAAGACTCCAATATATGAACAACCTTAATTTGTTTTA